>MDKH01215972.1:0-17824 GCA_005239495.1 Nicotiana undulata | reverse complement strand
CAACTTTACAATTTTTCACAATTTGCAATAATAAAGTAAGCAATAATAGAAGAAAATTAGAGAAAGATTGATGATTATGTGAGTAAAAATGAAAGAATGAGGGGCTATTTATAGTTGAAAAAAGGAAAAAGTGTAATTATAAAAAGTTTGGGGGCCATTTGGCTATTTTTTAAACATACCAAACGGCTATTTTAAGGCTCAAACGGCTAGATTTTAAACATCTGGTTATTTTATTTTTTTGGAATTTTGACCGTTGGGCCCGCTTGGCCCGGCCCAGGCCCGCCTGCCGGGCCCGGGCTCACGGGCCCAAAGTAAGGAACCGGCCCCCCAAGTCCGGGCCCCCCACGGGCCGGCCCGTTTAGCCCGCGGGCCCGGCCCCCCTGCCACCCTTAGTTATTGTAGTTATTTCCTTTTGAGCCCACCCTAAAGCCACAGGTAAACTTTTTTAATTTGTTTTATATTTTTAGCTTAATATAAAAGATATATTTACCTTAAAATGTATGATTTTACTTAAAACCTAATAATCGATTCAATTAGGTTCAATTTAGTCGATTCGGTCGGTTTGAAACCCTAATTCTCACCTTAATTTATGATTTTAACTATAATAAATTAGTATGATTTGATGTATAACACCTAATGAGTGAAAGTACAAGGGGGGTGAATTGTAGCCGATTTGTAAAACTTAGTTGACTATGTTGGAAATTAGTCGATTAGACTTTACACAAGAATTAATAGCAGCAAAAATAAACTGAGCAAACAGAAAAGTAAACCACCAACGATTAGTTGTGTAAAAGCTTTTCTGTGAACAGAATTAGTTGTGTGGTACCTACGTCCAGTTCCCGTGGGCCACAAGGGTTCTCTTAGATCTTCAGTAAGCTTTTACAAAAATGATGGCTTTAGTACGTTCACCACCAACGATATACAACAACAAGGTTTCTTTCTAATGTTGCACAACTCTTATTTAATTTTCTAACTCTTCCTATCTTTTTTGACACTTGTAAACTTAAGAATACAGTGTTTGTACTAAGAACTAGAAAGGTGTAGAAATCAAAATATGAAGTTGCGTACTCTTCGATACCCTTCTACTTCTTCTTTTATAGCTTGACGAGTCTTTTGATTCCTTTTCTTCTGGTATCACACAAAATCAATTATTGGAAGCCTTTCCTTGTGAGGCATAGATATCTAAGAGCGAGACACAAGGGTAGCCTCATGAATCTAGCTCTGAAGGGTAACTAGATTCATCCTTAATCTTGACGAATTGGTTCCTCCATTTATCCTTGATTAAAGCTTCCGTAGATTGTTCTTGATTTGTTCTCTAGCCGTGATTAGTTCTCTTTCTCTTCTTGCGCACTTGAGGATCTTTAGAAAGTCTGATTGATTGAATTTCCTTCCTTGTTCTTTGATTGATTGATTCTCTTTCCAATTGATACAAGTTCAAAATACATAGCCGTTAAGTTCCTTTGATTCCCATATGATCTTATTTCCTTTCATCAATGTTGTTGCTCTTTGAATCTGCACATGACGAGATGTCATTAGTAAAGTCTCTTTAGATAATTGAACATTATTAAATTTCTAACTTAACAATGAGGATGTATAAGTTTTCACCCGTATAAGATTATGGTCAAGATCATTTCAGAAAATCTTGACTGATTATAGGCATGAGAACACTAAAAACAACTCGGAAGATACTATAGTTTTCTACTTTTGATACTCATGCCATGTCCATGAATACTCTTTCCCTTTCGAAATATCTTATTTACATGAAGCTCTCAAACTTTTAATGTAACGACCCGACCGATCGTTTTGAGCTCTAGCACGTTATTCGACGGTTTGAGGCCTTGAGTAGCTTCACTTCAGGTATTATGACTTGCACGGGTGGTCGGAATTTAATTTCGAAAAGTTCGGAGTTGATTTGAAAAGAAATCTCTAATTTCAGAAGCTTTAAGTTGAAAGAATTAACTAAGGTTTGACTTTCAAGTAAACAACCTCGGAATCTGGATTTATAGGTTCCAATAGGTTCGTATGATGATTTTGGACTTGGGCATATGTCCGGATCGGGTTTTGATGACCCGGGAGCATTATGGCGCTTATTGGGGAAAGTTGGCATTTTGGAAGAATTTCATGATTTGGGTGGAAGAGTATTTCAATGTTATCATTGTCCGTTTGGGATTCCGAGCCTGGGAATAGCTCCGTATGGTGATTCTGGTCTTGGAAGCGCGTCCGGATATGGATTTAGAGGTCCGTGGGTCATTTCGGTGTCATTCGGCGAAAGTTAGAAATTGAAGGGTTTTTTGGGAAGTTTGATTGGGAGCGAACTTTTTGAAATCAGGGTCGGATTCTAATTCCGGATGTTAGAGTAGGTCTGTAAGGTCAAATGTGACTTGTGTGCAAAATTTGAGGTCAATCGGACGTGATTTGATAGGTTTCGACATCGGATGTGGAAGTTAGAAGTTCAATTGTTTATTAGGCTTGAATCGATGACCAATTCGTGGTTTTGATGTTTTTTATGTGATTTGAGGGCTCGAGCAGGTTCGTTCATGTATTGGGACTAGTTGGTTAGATTTGGCGGGGTCCCGGGGGCCTCAGGTGTGTTTTGGGATGGTTTCAGAACATTCCTTCATGTTTGGTTGTTGTTGTTGCTGGTTCTGGTGTTGTTCCTCGCGAAAGCGTAGGGGTAATCGCGTTCGCGAGGAAAGATTTATGGTTGCTGGTCATTGGTGCTTCGCGTTTGCGATTGAGGGCACGCGTTCGCGAAGGTTCACGGGGCAAATCTACATGTTCGCAGTTGGGGCATCGCGTTCGCGAAAGGAAAAGCTGGCCTGGGGAGATTGGTCTTCGCATTCGCGACGGAGCAAACGCGTTTGCGGTAGAGCAGCCTGGTGAAGCATCACGTTCGCGAGGCCAACCTCGCGTTCGCAAAGAAGAGTCTGGGTCCTGAGTTTGTTGATCTTCGCGAACGCGAGGGCAGTGACGCGTTCCCGATGAAGGTCGGACTGGTCAGTGTTCTTTTTAAATCGGGGGTGTGGCTCATTTTCACTTCATTTCTTCCATGGGAGCCAATTTTCGAGCAATTTTGGAGTGCCATTCTCATCGTCTATTATGGGGTAAGTGATTTCTTCACTTTGTGAGTTAAATACATGGTTTATATATGGATTTAAACATGGAAATTAGTAGAAATTTGGGATTTTGAAGAAAAAAAGCTAGAATTGATAATTTTGGGTTTTGACCACGAATTTGGGCATGGAATTGGGAATAAATTATATATTTGAGTTAGTAATGTTATGGGTAATGTTTACTTCGAAAGATTTCGAAATCCGGGCACGTGGGCCCGAGGGTTCGTTTTATCGACCTTTTGAGCGGAGTTGGGAATTTGTTTAAAATGATTGATTATGGGTATTGAAGTATATTTTTATAGGTTTGCACCTTATTTGACTAGTTTTGAATCAACGGGCATCGGTTTGAGGTGTTAGAGAGGCTTTGGAGCCGGTTATAAAACTTCGGAGCGAGGTAAGTCTCTTGTCTAACTCTGTAAGGAGGAAATTACCCCTAGGTGTTGTAACTGATATTTGTTACTTGTTGTGGGGGATCCGTACACACGAGGTGACGAAAGTCCGTCCGTAACTATATTCATGCTTTTGTCCGGGTAGACTTAGGTTCACACCATGTTATAATTGTACTATAAGGGTTATTGTTGCTCATTTAATTTCCTTATTTCGTATTACGACAACTTGCATAGAGTGATAGACTTGTTTTGTAGAGACTTGACGGGCTTCATGACTAGCCGTGGAATAATTGTACTCCTCTTACAAATTTCTCTCGCGTTATGCGTTCTTAACGAAAGGTTTCCTCGTTAGTGGGGTCAAGAACCCGTCAAAGTTTCTTATTCTAATGGGATCGGGTCATTTGCCGCGGCAGGATAGATACATCTATGGTTCGTGACGTTCGACCCTCAGCAGTGTGCACATCTTATGGGATTGGGCCGTTCGCCTCGGCATGATTATGTACCACACTCTCATGGAAGCGGGTTGTTCGCCTCGGCAATATAAAATAGGTGTATCTATAGTTATATACCATATTACGATGGGATCGGGTCTGACACCTCAACATTTCTATGGAAACGTGTGTATCATTTGTCAAAAAGCCAGTGTATCTGGAGTTTTCCTGATTTGAATTATGACGACCTATATGATGAGGACCTTTTTATATCTATATATGTTCCGGTTGAGGAGGAATTTTCTAATTGAGAGCTTGAGTTATTGTAGGGAGAAGGATTGTACCATGTATTTTGTACTTGTTCATTTCGTTTCTTTACTCTGCCCCATATCTGTTTACTTCTTATTGTATCTATCTTATACGACCACTAGTAAGTGTCGATATCGACCCCTCATCACTACTTCTCTGGAGTTAAGCTAGATACTTACTGGGTACGCGTTGATTTACGTACTCATACTACACTTACTGCACATTTTCGTGCAGGTACATATTTGTCGGGTGGTTTTCTGGGCGCAGAGGCAAGGATGTTGCCGAAGTTACCGTGAACTGCATTTCTTGTTACGATCCGCAGCCTGCAGAGTCTCCATGAGAGTTATTGATGTTCTCCTATCTAATTTGTATTCCAAATAGATGTTGTATTATATTATATTTCTTAGTTGATACTCATGCACTTGTGAGACCGGGTTTTGGGGTGAGCATATAGATATATATAGATATACTAGTCAAATGAGTATTACAAATTCTAATAAATCATATAGTGACATATAATATGAGATGGAAAAGTGTCGCAATTTTCATTTTATCTAATTAGTATTTCGTGTGATTAAAATTTGGAATACATTGCGTAATCCAATTTTCATTGAGCTGTTTCTTTCTTGATTTATTTAAGTTTTGTCTTTTTCCAGGAGGGATTAACGAATGATTAGTATTAGTAATAGAAAGTAACTTATGCGTAGGAAGTCACTTCATACTGAAAAAAGCATGAGATGATGAATATTCTTAGAAAGGTGATAATGACGCATATCCTGCTGGAGATATTAAGCATTTCCTAATCATGAAAGCAGGATTATGTCAGAACCTAGTTTGATGTAACTTTTGAGGAAAGTTTATGTGTGAAAATGTTAAGCCTTAACCTAATCTAATTAAGATGCTACTATAATTAACTGCCAAATGCCAATCTGTAAATTTAAGTGGTCCTGATCAAAATAACGATAGCAAAAGAAGGCAGGCACCCAGTTAGCATTTGCAAACATCACAGTATTTTCACGCCTTCACGTTTACTACTAGTACCTCGCGAGATGTGCAGAAATAAACCATGTCAAATTATAATTTGAATAATTTGAATTATGTGCAAATAATTTTAAAAACTAAATTTTCTATATAAAAGTTATAAATACTTATTATATAATATTAATTAAGAAGCAAGACATGAAACCATTTTTCAAATCTCATAGTGGATAATCTATTTTTTTCTATATTCGTAATAACCTAACCCGTTATTTCTTGTATTTTATTTTACGGTCAATATTAAAGAATACAAACATAAAACGTTGTGATCTGTCTTATTTGAGCACATTAAATCATATTATTTTAACAAAATTATTACCACCACCTTATTTTTCATCTCAAATTCTCTTTTTTGTTCCTTGCTTATAAATTGTATTATTTATTACTTAATATTGTTATACTGTAATGTGACCTTTATTAGCTTATAAATTGACTATATGTCTTGCTTATTAAATATAATTTTTTTATTCTTGAAATTTAATTTATTTTACACTACTATTCTCTTACTCGGAACTCTTTTATCATTTAAATCTACTAACCAAATTTTTTATATTATTTCGTAATTTAATTTATTTATTTTTAAATAAATTTTAAATATAAGTATCCTCGCACTAACTCTATTTTCCTCTTTATACATCCTCTTCCCTACTTGTTTACACCAAGGATCTGCGTTCAGCCCTTTCTTGTTTGCTCTGATGATGGACGCACTGACACACCATGTTCAAGGAGAAGTGTCATGATGTATGTTATTCGCTGATGATATTGTTCTGATTAACAAAACACGGAGTGGCGTTAACGAGAGGCTGGAGGTTTGGAGACAGGCCCTTGAGTCTAAGGGTTTCAAGTTGAGCAAGACAAAGACGGAGTATCTTGAGTGTAAGTTCAGTGTCGAGCCGAGGGAAGCGGGCATGGACGTCAAGCTTGGATCGCAGGTCATTCCCAAGAGAGGAAGTTTCAAGTATCTGGTCGATTATCCAGATGGATGAGGAGATCGACGAGGATGTCACACACCGTATTGGGTTAGGGTGGATGAGCGGTGGTTAGGTCGGCCATGATGTATGGGGATGAGTGTTGGACACTTAAGAACTCACATACCCAGAAGGTGAGAGTAGCATAAATAAGGATGTTGAGGTGGATGTGCGTACACAATAGGATGAATAATATTAGGAATAAAGATATTTGGAAGAAGGTGGATGTGGCTCCCATTGATGACAAGATGCGGGAAGCGAGGCTTAGTGTAACGACCCGACCGGTCGTTTTGAGAGTTAGCGCCCCGATCTCCTGATACCTACTTCTCCCACGTCTATTTATGCTATTAGAACTTTTCAATGCGTTGAGTGGTGAAATCCGGAATGTTTTTGGACACATAGTCCATAAATGTGGAAGTTAGCTTTAGAAATCGGGTCGTAGTTAGAACTGTGTGACGATGGATCCGGAATGGAATTCCGTCGACTCCGTTAGCTCCATTGGGTGATTTCGGGGTTAGAAGGGTATCCAGAATGTGTTTTCGAGGTTGGTTGTAGATTCAGGCTTGAATTGGCGAAAGTTAGAATTCAGCGATTTCGGGCGATAGGTGAAATTATTATATCCGGCTCGGAATGGAATTCTGAGAGTGACAGCAGGTCCGTAATGTCATTTATGACCTTTGTGCAAAATTTGAGGTCATTCGGATGAGTTTTGACGTGATTCGGCATCAAATGTGAATTTTAGAAATTTCAAAAGTTCTTAGGCTTGAATCTATGCAAATTTGATGATTTTGATGTTATGAGACGTGTTTTTAAGGCTCGGCCAAGTTTGAATGAGGTATTAGGGTTGGTTGGTAGGTTTGGTTGAGGTCCCGGGGACCTCGGGTGTGTTTCGTGTGTTCAACGGGTATATTTTAGGCCTAAGTTCTTTGTTGTTTTCTAGTTTTTCACAGCAACAACTTTTTGTTAATCGCGATTGCAGAAGTTTCTCCGCGATCGCGTAAGGTAAGTGGGGGAGGCCTGCAATTTTTTCACTGTGATCGCAAGAAGAGGTCCGCGATCACATAGCTTGGTCAACTTAGTCTCCGCGATCGCATAAGCAGGTGTCGCGATCGCATAGAACTCCTTAGGCAACGGAAGGTGTGGACATTACTCTTCGCGGTCGCTTGAGCATGTACGCGATCGCATAGGTCAGGGTCCACAGGGTTCGCGATCGCGAGTTGAGTTCTGCGATCGCATAGCATGAATCCCAGGTGTGAAATTTTTACTCTCCGCGATCGCGACTCAGTGTTCGCGATCGCATAAGGCAATACCTGGGCAGTCTTTTAAAGACCCAAATCTGAGGGTTTATGCTATTTTTCATAATTTCGAATTTGAGAGCTCGGGAAGGGCGATGTTTGAAGACTTTTGCACCTGGGAAACTTGGGTAAGTGATTTCTACCCAACTTAGATCAATTTCCATGATTCCAATCTTAAATCCAACCTTTAAATTCGAACATTTTAGATAGAAAATGGGGAAATGGGTAAACTTCATAGACCAAATTATTGAGTTTTGATTGGGTGTTTGACCTCCTATTTGTGAGATTCTTATATGAGTAGACTCGTGAGTGAATGGGTGTCCGGAAAATATAATTTTATCCGATTCCGAGACGTGGGCCCGGAAGACGTTTTGGGCGAATTTCCTAATTTCGCGTATTAGCTTCGGATTAATTAATTATTTTGATTCCTTAAAGTGTTAGTTACATTATGTAATCGAATTTATTAGATTTGGGCCACCCGGAGTCGGATACTCGTGACAAGAGCGTAATTTTGGGTTGAGTAGCGCAGTCGAGGTAAGTGGCTTGCCTAACTCTGTGTTGGGGATTTTCCCCTTAGGTTGTTTTGTTATTGTTTTGTTATATGAGTTCCGTGTACGTGAGGTGACGAGTTCGTACACGGACTATTGTTGCTAAAACTCCACTTTTCCCTTTCATGACATAAATCATTTATCCCTATTTCACTGTTTTCTATATTAACTGTGTAGTGTAGCTTAGGAATGAGCATGTCTACCTGTCTTACTTGAGTTACTACTATTTGCTACTATTTGTACTATGTTTAGGTAGTTTTATCCGTATTTTCTTGTTATTTCCTTCTGAACTGTTAAAAGACATTGTATCCGGTATTGATTGCATAGCATATTTAAATTGGGACTACGGACTAGATTCCGGGAGCTTTCCCCCTGTACTGCATAGCATATTTAAATTGGGACTACATATGAAATTCCGGGAGCTTTTCCCCTGTACTGCATTGCATATTTGCTATTGAGATATATGTTGTGCTGAGCCGAAGGCTCCCCTTTACTATTTCTTTCATCTTACCGTTTTTACCGTTTTGCCTTAGCTTATTATCTATATCTGTTTAGATTTCAACTGTTTTTACTATAAACATCCAGTAGAGCCTTAACCTGACCTCGTCACTACCTGACTGGGATTAAGCTTGGCACTTACTGGGTATCAATTGTGGAGTACTCATGTCATTTCCTGCGCATGTTTTCCATGTGCAGATCCAGTTACCAGTACACAGCGTTTTGGCTAGGAGTACTTTAGCAGCTGCCAGAAGACCGTGAGGTAATTCTGCCACGTCCGCAGAATCCCACGAGTCCCCTTCTACTCTAGCATATGCATATGAGACTTATATACATTTTCCTTTATTCCATTGTATAGAGCTACATTAGTACAGAGCTTGTGATTATTGTGACGTTCCGGATTTTGGGAAGTAAAAGTTGTAAATGCCGAGCGGCTGAGTTATATATTTTATCTTCTTCCCTTCTATTTCTAATGTTATATTGCTTTACTTTCCGCATATTTTAGGCTTACCTAGTCGTAGAGACTAGGTGCCGTCACGGTCCCGTTGGGAGGGTAATTCGGGTCGTGACACTCAGATGGTTCGGGCACATTAAGAGGACGCGCTTGGATGCCCTAGTAAGGAGGTGCGGGCGGTTGGCATTGGTGGGTAGGAGGAGAGGTAGAGGGCGACCTAAGAAGTATTGGGGAGAGGTGATCAGGCGGGATATGGAGAGACTTCAGATCTCTGAAGACATGGCACTCGATAGGAAGTTGTGGAGGTCGAGCATTAAGGTTGTAAGTTAGGAGGTAGTTGAGTTCATTTAGTCTATCGGTGTGAGGCTAGGCTGATAGGATTTAGTCTTAGACTACTAATGGTCAGTGTTGTGTTTTCACTACTCTTCCGTTATTTATTGGTTATTATTCTGCTTTCCATTTATTCACTGGTTCTTGTGATGTCGTTATTATTTTCAAGTTCAAATAGTCTTTTTCTTTTATTTTTAATATTGGTTTTTTTTTAATTTTAATTATTTTTCTTAATATATCACGTAAGCAACAAACAAGAAAAAGTGGTTGCTAAAATCAAAAGTAGAAAGATGAAGTTTAATTGTATTATTGTTGTGCTTGTGCTTGATTAAGAAAGAGTAAGCACAACTAAAGTTCATAAAAGCAGCTGCTTATAGAATATAACAAGTAAATATTATCTAAAATTAAAAATAGTAATAACAAAGGTAAGAAGCATTTTTGCTTATATTGGTCATATTTCTTGTACCATTTTCACTTGAATTATAAAATATGAGTGATTTAAGCTAGCGTAATTATTATTATAAAATATAGGTAAAAATAATTTTGAATCGATATGAGTTATAATGTCTAATTAATTTTTTGTCACAGACTGCAATAATCCAAACAATCTATACAACAAAATTTGTAAGTAAGTCAATTTTGTAATGATAACTACAAGACATTACAGTTCAAAAATACATGAACATCTATTATTACATAACTTTAAAAACACAGTAATAATTAGAAAATTTAGTTTTAATCACAAGTAATTTTACCTCCACAGACATGACGCTATAAAAAAAGACATGAACCAATATTTAAACATACAAAAAGACCTAAATCTAAATAAAGAAAAGACACAAACGTATAATGAATCTGATTGGTAGCATTACTCTAATTCTAAATATAAATAAAGAAAAGTTGTAATAAAAAATTGAATCCAAAACCAACACCAATGAGACAAGGGATGAATCCAAAACTGATACAACGAGACAATAACCGCGTAGACTCCCGGTAAGGTAAGAATCCCCAACAGTGTAAATTATAAGCAAGTACACGACAATTTATTTGTTTTTTCCAAAAAATTAGTTATTACAATTAAAATTATATCCAACATTTAATAACTTACATAAAAAAGCGAACAACATTTCGATAGGACCTTCGTGCTTTTAGTAGAGAATATATATATATTCATGTGAGTTTTACACTTTATTTAATATATTTATCCACTATTATTTTTAATATAACATAAATAGATATGTGATTTTCTGATATTAAACTAAATATTATTTTATTTTTAAACTATTGATTGAATTATTAATTAGTTAAAATTTATCAATAACATTTTTAAGTATTGTATACTTACTTTATTTTATTTTCTCAATTAATTCTTAGTATAAATATACTCACATTTTCTCTAATTTATGTTTATTATTTAATATTTTTCTTATTTATTAGACTTTATTTATGTCGTCTTATCCACGTGCATGTCATTTATCATTATACTTAAACAAAACGTTCTCATTTCAAATTTAAATAAGTTTTATCATTCTTCTTTTGTATAAATATTCTCACATTATCTCTAATTTATTTTTATGATTCAATATTTTAATTTTTTCTTTTATCTAATAGACTTTTGTTATGTGATATTATTCACATGTAGACATGGCAAGATGGGTTAAAATTATAGTTATCCACCCAACCCAATCCATTAAAAATGGGTTGGATAATTGATTTTTTTAAATCGGGTCGAATATGGGTAATTACCCATATTATCCATTAGAAAAATGAGTAACCAATGGGTAAAATATGGATAATACAATTATTGAAAAATTATTTCAGTAATGTTCTTCTGTTGCGAGGGGCGACAAATTCATATTAGAGCTTGAGGCTAATGTGAAGTCATGAATGAATAATATGGTTACTCATTTTATCCGCCGGTTAACCCGTTTATTACTCGTGTTAAATGTAGGTCGGGTCGGATAATTTATCTGTTTTCCCATTACCTTTTGACCCGACCGTTTGCCACTCTTATTCACATGCATGCCATTTCTTATCATACTTAAACAAAATTTTCTCATCTCAAATTTAAATAAGTTTTATCTTTCTTCTTTTGTATGATGAATTTTTTTATTTTTTCTCTATTTGTTCCTTAATTTTGCTATTACATTAGTCAACACCTAATATTATTAGTTATTATATTGTCAAGTGGCTTTTCATTAGCTTGTTTAAATTTTATATTTATTTTTACCATACCGTTACAATACAAATAAATTCAAAAAATATTTCAATAGTAACTTTGACTCTATCGCTAAAAATTTAAAAAGTGCTTTTTTTATAATATTTTCTCATAAAAAATCTTATCTCAAATTTTTACAACAATAGTTCCACTATCATTTTTTTCTATATAATGTTTCTCAAAATAATAAAAAATTATGAAATGGAAGAAAACAGATCATGTGTTTAGTAAATAATTACTAAAATATGAGTCAATTTTAATTGAGTTACTACCTTTTTAAAATTAAATTTGATCAAAATTGATTTGCCTTAATTTTTATTAAATTTTGTCTAAATATTTTAAGATTTTGTCCTACAAGTATCAAGTAACTTTTTTTTTCCAGTGCGCCACTTAACTTAATATTAAGCTTGAATATCTTTGTCACGACCCGAATTTACCCTCCGAACGGTCTCGTGACGGCACCTAGTCTCTACGACTAGGTAAGCCTAAATAATGCGAAAAAATAAGACAACACAGAAATAAACAGTAAAGATGTAGCAATAACTATAAAACTTTAGCCGCTCGGCATTTACAGCTTTCACTCTCCCAAAATCCGGAATATCACCAAGTCACAAGCTTTATACAACTATAGCTCTATACAACGGAATAAGGAAAATGTGTATATGTCTATCTCCTATGCCTATAGTAGAGTAGATGGGGACACGTGAGATTCTACGGACGCGGCAGAATTACCTCGCGGTCTCCTGAGCAAGTGTTGTAGTACTCCTAGCCAAAACGATATGTGCTGGTACCTGGATCTGCACATGGGTAAAACATGCGCAGGAAAGGGCGTGAGTACTCCACATTCGGTACTCAGTAAGTGCCAAGCCTAACCCCAATCAAGTAGTGACGAGGTCAGGTTAAGGCTCTACTGAGTTTGAAAATAAGACAGTTATAAGTTTGAACAGTGACATATAAATAGCTACAATAAACAAAATTAAAGGAAAACTGAAAGGAATAATAAGAAGAGCCCTCGGCTCAGCACAACATATATCTCAACAGCAAATATGCAATGCAGTACAGGGAGAAAGCTCCTGGATCTCAGTCCGTAGTCCCAACTTAAATATGCTATGCAGTACAGGGGGAAGCTCCCGGATCTCGGTCCGTAGTCTCAATTTAAATATGCAATGTAGTACAGGGGGAAAGCTTCCGGATCTCGGTCCGTAGTCCCAATATAAATATGAGATGCAGAATGCTATCGGATACGGCTTAATTAAACAATCCAAGAAAACAATAGGCAAGAATAGGCTAAAACTACTTAAGCATGGAGCAAATAGTAGCAAATATGGGGAAATTCAAGTGAAAAACAAGTAGGCATGCTCATTCCTCTGCTAACTAATCAGTTATAACATGAAGCAGTAAAATAGGAATGAAATGAGTTATGACATGGAAGGAAAAGCGGGAATTTAGCAACAATGACCCGTGTACGCACTCGTCACCTCACGTACACGGCGTCCACATAGTAAAATCAGTATAAAAATGCCTAAGGAAAATCCCCAACACAGAGTTAGGCAAGCCACTTACCTTGACTGCGCTAATCAACTCAATACCATGTTCTTTCCTCGAGTATCCGACTCCGGGTGACCCAAATCTATTCAATTCGATTGCATAATGTAAATATCACTTCAAGGAAACAAAATAGCTAAGCATTTCTAAGCTAATACGCGAAATTAGGAAATTCGCCCAAAAAGTCCCCCGGGCTCACGTCTCGGAATCGGGTAAAAATTATATTTTCCGAACCCCCATTCACTCACGAGTCTAACCATATAAGAAACTCTCAAATCGGAGGTCAAACACCCAATCAAAACTCAAAATTTCGGTCTATGAAGATCCTCCCATGTTTTCCTCTTTCTACCCAAGATTTTCAAAATTAGAGGTGGGAATTAAGATTGGAATCATGGAAATTGATCTATAATGGTTAGAAATTACTTACCCAAGTTACCCAGGTGCAATTGTCTCCAACAATCCCGAGGCTCTCAAAAATAAAAAAAATGGTGGAAATAACATAAACCCTCGGAATTGGACTTTTAAAAGACTACCCAGTCACTTCTACTATGCGATCGTGTATAAAGAGTCGCGATTGCAGAGAGTAAACTCATACGCGTCAGAAATCCTCTTACGTGAACGCGGCTATGGGTCTGCGATCGCGTACCTTCACGCTCCAAAGCTTCGCGATCGCGGTTGGAGCTTCGACCGCGCAGAACAAAATATTGGAACTTCCCCAGACCACTGATACACTATGCGACCGCGATATAGGGCATGCGATCGCGAAGGCAAATCCTCCAACAAAAATGCGATCGCGGACACCACCTTGCGATCGCAGAGAACAACTTCTGGCCTCCCCTCATTTATCTTATGCGATTGCGGAGGGAGAACTGCGATCGCAATGAAAAAAAAGCTGTTGGTGAAAAACCAGCAAAATCAGCAAAGAGTTTTAGGCTAAAAATGCCCGTTTGGGTATCCGGAACACACCCGAGGTCCCCGGGACCTCAACCAAAACTAGCAACCAACCCTAATACTTAATTCAAACTTGGTCGAGCCTTAAAACCACGTCTCATAACATCAAAATCATCAAATATGCGAAGATTCAAGCCTAAGAACTTATGAAATTTCTAAAATCCACATCCGATGCCCAAACACGTGTAAACTTATCTGAATGACCTCAAATTTTGCACACAGGTCATAAATGACATTACGGACCTGCTGTCGCTTTCGGAATTCCATTCCGAGCCCGGTATCAAAATTTTACTTGTCGGCCGAAATCGCTGAAATTCTAACTTTCGTCAATTCAAGCCTAAATCTACAACCGACCTCGAAAACACATTCCGGACACGCTCCTAACCCCGAAATCACCAAACGGAGCTAACAGAGTCGGCGGAATTCCATTCCGGATCCGTCTTCACACAGTTCTAGCTACGACCTAATTTCTAAAGCTAAATTCCATATTTATGGACTAAGTGTCCAGAATCACTCCGGATTTCACCACTCAACGCTCCTACAAGTTTCAATAACATAAATAGACATGAGAGAAGCAGTTATTAGGGGATCGGGGCACTAACTCTTAAAATGACCGACTGGGTCGATACATTCTCCCCATCTTAAGAAAATTGTTCGTCCTCGAACGAGTATAGAAACATACCTGAAGCTATGAAAAGATGAGGGTACTGACTCCGCATATCCTGCTCGGTCTCCCAAGTCGCCTCCTCGACCGGATGACCCCTCCACTGAACCTTGACTGAGGCAATATTCTTCGATCTGAGCCTCTTGACCTGGTTGTCCAATATAGCCAATGGCTCCTCAACATATGATAGATCTTTGTCCAATTGGACTGAGCTGAAATCCAAAACATGAGTCGGGTCACCATGATACTTCCCGAGCATGGAAACATGGAATACTGGATGAACTCCTCCTAGGTTGGGAGGCAAAGCCAACTCATAAGCAACCTCCCCAACCCATTGCAACACCTCAAAAAGGTCAATGAACCTCGGACTCAGCTTACCCTTCTTCCAGAATCTCATGACGCCCTTCATAGGCGATACCCGAAGCAAAACCCGATCACCAGCCATGAATGCCAAGTCACGAACCTTCCGATCCGCGTAACTCTTCTACCTGAACTGAGCTGTGCGAAGTCTCTCCTGGATCACCTTCACCTTATCCAGGGCATCCTTAACCAAGTCTGTACCCAACAATCGGGCCTCGCCCGACTCAAACCATCCTACAAGAGACCTGCGCCGTCTACCATACAAAGCCTCATACGGCGCCATCTGGATGCTGGACTGGTAGCTGTTGTTATAAGAAAACTCTACAAGAGGAAAGTATCGATCCCATGACCCTCCAAACTCCATCACACAGGCACGGATCATATCCTCAAGAATCTGAATCGTGTGCTCGGATTGCCCGTCCTTCTGGGGGTGGAATGTTGTATTGAGATCTATTTGGGTACCCAAATCACTATGCAAGGCTCTATAGAAGTGCGAGGTGAACTGAGGACCTCGATTTGATATAATAGAAACTGGCACACCGTGCAACCGAACTATCTCCCGGATGTAGATATGGGCCAGCCTTTCAAAAGAATATGTAGTCAACACTGGAATGAAATGAGTTGATTTGGTCAGCCGGTCCACAATCACCCAAATAGCATCATGCTTCCCCAAGGTCGGAGGAAATCCAACCACAAAGTCCATGGTGATCCGCTCCCACTTCCACTCTGGAAGCTTAATCTGCTGAAGTAATCCTCCCGGTCTCTGATGCTCACATTTGACTTGCTGACAATTGAGACACTTGGCTACAAACTCCGATATATCCTTCTTCATCCTTCGCCACCAATAGTGTTGTCTCGGATCCTGGTACATATTCGTGATACCCGGATGGATGGAATACCGCGAGCTATGGGCCTTCTCAAGAATCAACTCCCGAAGTCCATCTACATTGTGCACACATATCCAGCCCTGCATCCTCATCACACCGTCATCACCTATGGTCACATCCCTGGCATCACCTTGCCGAACTCTATCCTGAAGAGCCCGAAGGTTGGGATCCTCATACTGGCACTCTCGAATGCGGTCATAAAGAGAAGATCGAGCAATAACGCAAGCAAATACCCGGCGAGGCTCAGAAAGATCTAGCCTCACGAACTGACTGGATAAGTACTGAACATCCAAGGCTAAGGGCCTCTCAGCTGCACGAAGATATGCCAAATTACCCAAACTCTCCACCCGGCGACTCAAGGCGTCGGCCACCACATTGGCCTTCCCCGGGTGGCATAATATAGTGATGTAATAATCCTTGAGTAACTCCAACCATCTACGCTGGCGCAAATTGAGATCCTTCTGCCTGAATATGTGCTGCAAACTCCGGTGATCCGTAAATATCGCACAGGGAACACCATATAAATAATGACGCCATATCTTCAGGGCATGAACAATCGTTGCCAACTCGAGATCATGAACATGGTAGTTTTTCTCATGCACCTTCAACTGTCTGGACGCGTAGGCAATCACCTTACCGTCCTGCATCAACACTGCTCCCAGGCCAATCCTCGAAGCATCACAATAGACTGTATAGGACCCTGAACCTGTGGGTAGTACTAACACTGGAGTTGTAGTCAGGGCTGTCTTGAGCTTCTGAAAGCTCTCCTCACACTCCTCAGTCCATTTTAAAGGTGCACCCTTCTGGGTCAGTCTGGTCATGGGCGCTGAAATGGATGAAAATCCCTCCACAAAACGGCGATAATACCCCACCAGATTGAGAAAACTGCGGATCTCAGTAGATGAAGACGGTCTAGGCCAACTCTGCACCTCCTCTACCTTGATCCCATCTGAAGATACCACATGGCCTAAGAATGCCACAGAATCAAGACAAAATTCACACTTAGAAAATTTGGCATATAACTTCCTCTCTCTCAATGTCTGAAGTACGATCCTCAAATGTTTCTCATGGTCCTCCTAGGACCGAGAATACACCAGAATGTCATCAATGAACACGATGACGAAAGTATCAAGATACGGCCGAAATACGTTGTGCATCAGGTGCATGAAGGCTGCTGGGGCATTGGTCAACCCAAATGACATAATAAGGAACTCATAGTGGCCATATCTGGTCCCGAAGACAGTCTTCGGGATATCCGGCTCCCGGATATTCAACTGATGATAGCCCGAACGAAGATCAATCTTGGAGAACACCCTAGAACCCTATAACTGGTCAAATAAATCCTGAATGCGAGGCAATGGTTACTTGTTCTTCACTGTCACCTTATTCAGCTGTCGGTAGTCAATACACATACGCATCGTACCATCCTTTTTCTTCACAAATAACACCGGAGCACCCCAAGGTGATACACCGGGCTTGATGAAACCTTTGTCAAGCAACTCTTACAACTGCTCCTTCAACTCCTTTAATTCAGGAGGAGCCATGTGATAGGGAGGAATGGAAATGGGCTGAGTGCCTGGCAACAAGTCAATGCCGAAATCAATATCTCTGTCGGGCGGCATACCCGGAAGATCAGCTAGAAAAACATCAGGATAGTCCCTGACAACTGGAACTGACTCAATTGTAGGGGTCTCAGCACTCACATCTCTCACATAAGCCAAGTATGCATCACACCCCTTTTCAATCATCCGCTGAGCCTTAATAAAAGAAATGACCCTGCGGGGAGTGTACTCTAAGGAACCTCTCCACTCTAACCTCGGTAATCC
>MDKH01081835.1:0-87352 GCA_005239495.1 Nicotiana undulata | reverse complement strand
CTTGTCAATAAAATATCATGTGATGCTGTCAATTAGTAATTAAATCTCTAAGAAGGACAGAGTCTACTTTTCTTAATAATCTAGAAGGAGAATTGATTCTTCCTTGGATAATTGTGTTTCGGGTAAATCTATAACGTTTGAAACCCTGTCGAAATTGGCAAGTAAATCCCCAGAAAGGCTTTAAATTCTATTTTCATGTTCATTAAAAGGAGAATTCTATCGCTTCATTGAATAGCTAATTTTCCTGATAAAAATGTGGTTCATTTGTGTGAATATGTGTAACTATGGGTGCCTCAGTCGCATGTATGATTCGCTAGCAGGATGAACTCGTTATTTATGTATGACCGCGTCGCATGATCGATTCGCGAGTGGGGCAGATAGATGCATCTATGGTTCAAGCCGTTCGACCCTCGGCAGTGCACATTTTATTATTGTTTGTTCGGGCCGTTCGACCCTCGGCATTTCTTGCGCATGATAATTGTTGCACATTTTCTATAATTATTACCTGTTTATTGGCCTATGATGTTTTAAATTGCCAACTGAAATGACGAATATTTAAAGTGTTAAATGTGAAAGAAGTTGATATTACTTATCCCTGATTTCATTAGATTGCCTATGATATTCCCTCTTAGTGTCTCACTTGACTATACTAAATTGACTTCTAGCAAGTGTCTAATTCGACCTCTGGTCACTACCTCTCTGAGGTTAGACGGGATACTTACTGAGTACACGTTATTTTCGTACTCATTCTACACTTGTTGTGCATTTTTATTGCACATGTACATTCATAGCTAGTGGTCCTGCTCGACACGGCGATGTGGATGACGTGGAGACTTGGAACAACTGCACCATCCGGAGACGACCCGTAGCCGACAGAGTATCCCTCATATTGTATTTATTTTCATTTTAAATTCCTTTTCCAATTTGTACTTCGGACAAGCTTTGTAGTATTTGTATAATTCTTGGAATTTGCTCATGCACTTGTGACACCGGGTTCTGGGATGTGTTTGGGATGTATTTTATTAAAATGAAATATTAGACTAACGTATTTACTTAGCGGATTTTATTAAGTTATTATGTAATAAAGTGAAGGATAATGATTTTAAAAATGCTAAAACAGGAAATTTAACTTAACTATTTAATGATTGGCTCGCCTAACAGTGGTGTCCGGCGCCATCACGACCTTATGGATTTTGGGTCGTGACAAATCTCGTGTTTGAAACATTTAAGTCACTAGGCATAAGGCCTTCTTCGCGTTCGCGAAGGGCCTGACGCGATCGTGGTGTGCGGAGGACCTAATGGCCTTCGCGTTCGCGATTTCCAGTCCCCCTGGCCTCGCGTTTGCGTAGGGATACCGACCCACTTCTCCCAGAGTCCCATAAACCTTCGTGTTCGCAAGAGGGTGGTCGTGTTCGTGAAGGGTAAGCCCCCCAATGCTTCGCTTTCGCGACCGGTTCCCCGCGTAGAAGAAAATGCACCCCAGCGTAGGTTACTCTTCTGTGTCGCGGGAGTATCTTCACGGTCATGAATAAGGATACTCCAGACATCAACAAGCCCAAAAACCAGCAATAGCCTAAGTCCAATAATCACTCTGTAGCCTATCCGAAACTCACCTGAGCCCCTTGGGCTCCAAAACAATATGTACACAAGTGTAATAACATCATAAAAACTTGATTGCGTGATAAAAACACCAAAATATACCTGTAACTATGAATCAGACATCAAACTGAATGATATTTTAAAAAAAAACTCAAGAACATGTAAGTTTACAATCGGGCGTCCGAATCACGTCAAACCAACTATGTTTTGCACCAAATTTTGCAGACAAGTCATAAATGGTGAAATTAACCTATTTCAAGTTTCAGAACCAAAATTCGACTTGGTAGCAACAAAGTCAACGTACGGTCAAACTCAGGACTTCTTTAAACCTTCAAATTATTAGTTTTCAACAAATTACGTCAAATCAAGTTAGGAACTTACGAATTCGATTTCGGGCATACGTCCAAGTCCCCAAATCACGATATGGACCCACCAGGACCGTCAAAATACTGATCCGGGTCCGTTTATATAAAATATTTACCATAGTTAACTCAATTCATTTTTAAGGCTAAATTTCACATTTTCACGTAAAAATTTTCCGGAATAAGATACGGATTGCGCATGCCAATCAAGGAAGGCTAAACGGAGCTATTTGAGGTCTCGGAACACATAAATGGGCTAATACTAAAAATGACCTATCAGGTCATCACATTGGGCAACTTTGGAATAGATTTTGTGTTACTTAAAAGGAGCGCATGGACTTGGCATTTTGTGTAGCAATTATGGGCATTTTCATATTGAGTGTTTTGCAGATGCAGATCAGTTTGGATCCAAATTGATAGAAAATCTACTACCGATTACTGTGTTTGTTGGCGAAAACTTGGTATCATGGAGGAGTAAGGAGCAGAATATTATATCTCGGTCTACTGCAGAATGTGAATACATGGCAATGGCATAATCCACATGTGAGGTCATGATCCAGCAAAACTTTAGTGTGATAATCAAATTGCGTCCTTATGGCCTCAAATTCTATTTATTATGAATTGAACAAACGATATTGAAATTGACTGTCATCTTATTCATGCAAAGATTAGGGAAAATTTGGTTTCAATTGGCTATGTGAAGACCGGAGAACAACTAGTTGACTTGATCATAAAGACGTTTAATAGAGCTCAAGTTGATTAGTTTTGTAGCAAGTTGGGCATGATAAATATCTATGCTCCAGCTTGAGGGGACCATTACAAAATCATGTTTATTAGGCTATAATTACCGTTCCTTTTTATAGATTCCTATAGTTGATTTCTAGGAATTAGGAGATCTAGTTATCTTAGTTAGGACATTCTTGATATGTATGTATGGGGCTGAATCATTTGAGTATAATGTAAGAAAATTATCCAATACCTTGTTTGTAACATCTTCAACTAAAATTGTTTACGACTTCTCTTTCATGTGTGCAGCTACAAAAAGATAGAAAGGGAAATTTTTGTAAATTCATGAAGATAATCAAATCTTGATTGAATTCCTCTTGTCGGAATTAGCTACAAAAAGATTTGGAATTCCTTTTTGTTTTAAATTTTTTACGTTGCTTGTGTTCGGATAACTTGCATGGACTTCATCTGACAGCTTGTCAGTCTAAAAGCACATGTTGACAAGATAATTCTATGTTGCACAAAGTGCTATTAACTGGGATTAGAATTCGAGATTTCCATGTTGTTACTCCTCATGCCTCAACCACTAGCTATCCCCTCAAGATTTCCTCGTTAGACTATTTCTTCAGTATGAACAATGTTATGCCCCTCCTATGCTGCTTAGCACAATATACTTTGCAATTTGCCGTTTCATGTAAAGGTCACGCAATAGCAAATGTTTCAATTTTTCCTTTTTTTTACTTCATTTTACGTCTCCCCTCCATTGAAACAGGTTGTAATGGCCATAAAATGTCGTGGAGAGCAAGTACTTGGTGGTGTCTGTGCGCGGATCAATACAAAGCATATAATCGCGACGAGCAAAATTGTATATTAACCTTACTCTCATCTTAATCTTCTAGAAATCTTTTACCTGTTGAAAGCTTCTCTTTTATGCTTTTTGTTTAACTGTTATTATTTAGGTAGAGGAGTACACTGGGCTTCAGGTGCAACCACAAAAGGCCATTGTTGGAGTTAATGCTTTTCTCATGAAAGTGACATCCATCAGGTTTCTGTTATTTCCCCTAAATATTGCATGGATTCACCTAGATTTTAATTTTGTAAATATTTAATCAAATTGCTATGGCTAATAGAAAATGTGGAGAATTTCTATTATTAGTTACCAAAATTATTGAGTATGGGAATGAAATGAGTTCAAATGGAGCTGATAAGAAAATGGACCTTGGGCCTCGCTCTACTTCAAAAAATAACTCATGAGGTGAGGATTGCCCAAGATCTTACAAGGAAAAACATTTACTATTCTCTCAACCAATGGGGGACAATCTAACATGCCACATTCCCCCACGCCAAGCCTAGAAATTGGAATACTATAAGATGGGGGCCTAACATGGGAACATGCACTACTAGAAATCCGGAAAAAAGCGACCACAAAAAGCGACCAAAGTTGGTCGCTTACAAGTCAAAAAGCGACCAAAAAGCGTCCAAACTGGCTTGGCCGCTATTTTGTTGGTCCCTTTACCTTAGAGACCAAAGTTAGTCGCTAATTAGCGACCAACTTTGATCTCTAAGGTAAAAGGACCAAATATTCCGGGTAAAACAATATACCGACCAACTTTGGTCGCTTTAATATTTTAATAATATAAATTTAGCGATCAAAGTTGGTATGTATATTTAAATTATATTTTTATTTATTTATTATTATTCAAAATATAGCGACCAACTTTGGTTCGTAAACCAAATATTATATTTTAAATTCTGAAAAATAGCGACCAAAGTTGGTCGCTATATTTTTAATTTTTTAATTTTTTTTAAACATAAGCGACCAAAATTGGTCGCTAATTTCCAGATTTTTAAAAAAATAAATAAATTGGTCGCTAATGTCCAGAATTTTATTTTTTTTAATCGAATAGCGACCAAAGTTGGTCGCTTTTTAGGAAATCTGGGTTAATTAGCGACCAACCTTGGTCACTATTGTCCAGAAAATATTTTTTTAAAATAGGTAAGCGACCAAAGTTGGTCACTTTTCTGAGTATAATTTTGGCAGAAACTGCCTGTTTTGGCAGCTACACCACCTGCCAGCATACTAAATTCCCTATTACAAGCAACAACAACAACAATACCAACAACAATACCAACAACAACAACGACAACAACAACACAACAACAACAACAACACAACAACAACATTAAAATCAACAAAGTGTAAAGTTCAATAGAACTAACACATTAAACTAACAAAACTAAGTTAACGCTTATTACAAGCCTATTTGAAGTATATAAAAGTACTCAAGGACTGTTTTGTTCAACATCATTATCATCATCGTCTGATGAATCTTCATTAACAAGACGACAATGAGAATGGTCATTTTGTGGAGGACGGGAAGAACGATCACGGGGAGGACGGAAGGAACGCTCACGTTCAAGTTGAGCCTCTGGCGATGACTCGCGAGACCGGGGAATCGGAAAACCTCCAGAAGCTAGGAGAGCTTTGAGCTGATCTTGCATGCCATGGTACTGAGCTTGCATGCCAACGTACTGAGCATCTTTAAGCTTTTCTCTTTCCTTGGCCGCTTCTAGCTCGGTTGTGAGCTTTGTCACAGTCTCCCCATCAAGTTGCTCGCCTTGCGAGGAAGTCCCTATTCATTGCATTCCACACTGATAGCGATGGGATTTCTTAGTAGGAAGCCCGTATACCTTCCCCCATTTTGCACCGCCAGCAGCCTCCATCCATATTCTTTCAGCATCCTCGTCCGAAAGATGGATTGCCTCGCCCGACTAATTAGGTGGCTGACTGCGTATAAATTCCTCCACGTCAGCTGTGAAGCGACCCTATAAGAAAAATTATATTGAATTAGTATTTCAAAATTTATATAAAAGTAAATCAAAATACTTAGTGAAAAGTGAAAACTTACATGTACAGTCGAGGCTCAGCCCTCGACCCACCTTTCTTGATCCGTCACTTTCTTCTTCTTGACAATATGAGTCTGTCACGACCCAAAATCCTAACTCAGGTCGTGATGGCGCCCAACACCGGGGCCAGGCAAGCCAACAATTGATTTACTAGTGAAATTTCCTTATTTGATAAAACATCCCAACACTTACAAAATTTTAAGCTTAAAACGTTTTAGTGGAAACGGATAAATTAGCCAACTTAAATAAATGTAGCCACAAGGATCGTGAACCAATATATACAGTTCCAAAAATATAAAGTCAACTACGTGTGTTCCAGGAACTAGTGTCAACTGTTCTACTGTCTGAAAGAAGTAGACAGGAATAAACAAAAGATAACTCCATAGTGCTGCTGATAATATCCAAGGGAAGAAGCTCACCGTGAAGTCAGGCCCAAAATATACTCTCAGGATCAAGCTCCGGTCTGATAACCAGATGCACCAGCCTCAGATGCTGTACAATTAAGTACAAAAGTGTAGCATGAGTACATAAACAGATATGTACCCAGTGATTATCCCGCCTAACCTCGAAGAAGTAGTGACGAGAGGTCGACGTGATACTTACTGGGGTCAGACAATATGAATAAATACAGGCTAAACAGTAATATCAATAATGAACAGTAATAAGGAAATGAGCATCGGATAACATTCTCTAGTACCCTCACTCTATCCCTTTCATGGCATACAAGCTATTTAACCATCTCTCTTTCATAAAATCAACAGTTACAATTACAGGGCTTCTCATAAATTATCAATCATATAACAGGCCGTGAACGTACGACCGATACGACGTGAAAAGTAAATATGCACTGCCGAGGGTCGAATGGCCCGAACCATAGATGCATCTATCTGCCCCGCTCGCGAATCGAACATGCAACACGGTTAACATAATGCTAGGGCTGCCCCGCTCGCGAATCATACATGCGACTCGGGTTCCCGCATACATATACATAATCATCAGGGATTTTAGATAATTAACAAGGGTCTTACTAGCAGAAAAGGGATTCAAAAATACCAACTTCGAAAAATTGCCTCCTAGGCCTTCATATATGAAATTCAAGGATATTAGACTACCTATTCCACATACAAGATCACGGATACAACACATAAACATGCCCGTGAATCCTAAACTACCCGACAGGAATAATAGTAGCTACGCACGGACTCTCGTAACTTCGTGCGTGCGTAGCCCCCGCAAATAAGGACAAGCAATAATTTATAATTACCTATGGGGACAATTCCCTCTTACAAGGTTAGAAAGGAGACTCACCTCGTGCCGAGCCTACTTTCCGGGTCAAAAATGCGCCCGAAACTCCAAACTAGCCTCCCAAGGGCTCGAAACTAATCAAATGATGCATAAATACATTAATTTATACTCAAAGGCATGAAATTCTCCTATTTACTTGGTTATTTCAACTTACTTTGAAGAATCCCAAAATACACCCAGGGCCCACATGCTCAGATTCCGGAAATTTTCGAAGGAAACACTTACCCAGAACCTAAGGATCATTAATATATGATTTTTGTATGATTTCATAGCTAGTTATTGGGTAATTCCCCAAATTTCATAAAGCCCTAGGTTTTTACTAAAACCCTTGATTTTCACTAATTAGGAGGTTAATTTACCTAGGAATTCATGTGTTAAACTAACATTAGAGTAGAAATCACTTACCTTTCAGTAGCTAGGTCATTTGGCTCTTTTCCAAGCACTCAAGGTCGACTATGGAGGAAAGAAATGAAGTAAAATGGTTCTTTCCCATATTTTAAAAGACCTCACTGCCTACAGGTTTTCCGCACCTGCGGCTCGAGGACCGCACCTGCGCTCTCGCGCCTGCGATAAAAGTCCCGCACCTGCGGAAGAGGAGCAAGGGGCCTGGGCTCACACCTGCGGAACGAAGTCCGCACCAGCGGCTTCGTTTCTGCGGATTTTGGTCCGCACCTGCGTCGACTGGGAAGCCTCACCTGGGGCCGCACCTGCAAAGCAAGGACCAAAGGAGCGGTCTCGCACCTGCGACTAGGCAACCGCAGGTGCGGTCACACCAGACCTGGTGCACCAGCAGCTATTGCTGCTGGTTTTTGGCCTCGTTTGATGCCCGAATGGCATATGGGCCCACCCGAGCCCCCGTCCAAATATACCAACAAGTCCCATATCATAATACGGACTTGCTCGAGCCTTCAGAACACTTAATACAATGCTAAAACTCAAAATCACACCTCAAAACCCCTACAATCAAACTTAAGAACTTTAAGTTCTTGAATTCGCTAACAATGCGCCGAACCGACCTATACTACTCGGAATGACACCAAATTTTGCAAGCAAGTCCTAAATGACATAACGGAACTACTCCAGTCTCGAAATTCCATTCGGACCTCGATAACACAAAAACACGTTCCAAACCTCAATTTGAACTTAGGGATTATTTGGCACCGAAACGCTCCCGGGTCATCCAAAACCCACTCAGGACACACGCACAAGTCCGAAATCATCATACGAAGCTACCGGAACCATCGAAACTCGATTCCGAGGTCGTTTACTCAAAAAGTTGACCGAAGTCAAACTTGGCCTTAAAGCCCAACCTTAAGGAACTAAGTGTTCCTATACTACTCTAAACTCTTCCGAAACCTGAACACCTCGTCCCCACATGTCATAAACCATAAAAAGCTACTACAGGAAGTCTCATTTAGGGGAACGAGGGTCCTATAACACAAAACAATCGATCGGGTCGTTACATTCTCCACCTCTTAAACAAACGTTCATCCTCGAACGGGTCTAGAATCATACCTGAAGTGTTGAATAAGTATGGATATCGGCTCCACATTGTAAAGACCCGTAAAATTTCATGTCTAAAATAATGCCCGAATAGGTCCTTGTACTGTTATAACTGTAGAAATTCTTAAAAACGGACCTTTTTGAAGTAAAAGTACCCCGGGACTTAAAAGATAAAATTTTCCAGAATTGCGCGGATCTCCGGTCCACTATGTGTTCGCAGATCAAGTATGCGGACCGCATAGTGGTCGCATACCTGGACAGCCTGCTGTCCAATTTGAGGACATATATGTGGCCCAAGATGCGATCGCATTTTAAGAATGCGAGCCACATAGTTGTCGCATTCTTGCACCTTGATTCTTGCAAAGCGAGCTATGCGACACACTATGTGATCGCATAACTAGTATGCGGACCGCATAATGGTCGCATACTAGGGAAGTCCGATTCCCATTTTGGCCCATTTGAGGGCCATTTATGCGACAGGAATGCGAACTGCATAGCAGGAATGCGATTGCATTCCTGACCGCATTTCCTGCTTCGGGGCTTCTAATCTCTGATTTAAAACCCGACCCCTAGTTTAATAAAACACCCCTCCCCTTTAGTTTAACACCTATCTGACTAAAATAGAGAGACTTGAGAGTGGGTTCTAGAGAGAGAAGTCCTCATTTCCCCCAAATTGGTCCTCCATCCCTACTCAGGCCTGGAAGTTTATTGAGTAGTCGTCATCTTCTTCATCACAAGAGGTAAGTCTTCACCTTATTTCCCCAAATTCTTAGAGTTTAGTTAAGAATAAAACACACATAGGTTGCTCCTTGAGAATGAAAGTTGAGGCCTTGCATGCATGTGAATAATCTTCCATGACCTAGTAAAGGGAAGCAAGTTAGAGTAATCTTTCACTAAAAAGGGTTTAGTTAATCTAAGGGATCACATAGTGTTTGGTAAAATTCTCAAATGAATTCTAGATTCCTAATTCTAAGGTAAATGTGTCGCATTGTGAACTAGATTAACAGTGCTAGACGGATTCGGTGAATTGTGATAAGAAATTAAAGGGAATTCTGATTCGAGGTATGTATGGCTAAATTTAATCTCCGTAGAGTCCCATTGTTGGTGTCCGAGCATTCAGTATGAGTTTCTTGCTTGAGATTGATTGTTCTAATGCATTGAGGCGTAAGATTCTATTCTCTGACCATTTTAGTTGATCACCATACTACCATGCTACTTGAAATTGTGAAAGGTGATTTCTTTGTGATTACTCTATCATGTGCAAGGTTCGTTAAATGCTTGAATATGTTGGCATGAATGTATGTGCTACTAAAAGAAAGAATGATAACGAACCCAAATGTGTGAATGTATCTAAGTGCTAAGGGCTGAGTAGCAAGTGATGAAAAGGTGATGTGGATTGATTTAATTGAACTAAATAACTATGGAAATATCGTATATGACTCACTTTTTGGCAAGGATTATTGTGGCTTGATTTCATACGGATTGTTGGTTGTAATGAATTTATATTCTTGTTGATGAAAATCTTTATGATTGAATTAATGGTTGATAAAGACTATTGTGAACACATGATTGTTTGGTTGTTATGAAATTGTACTCTTGATGATATTAAGGGTGATATGTGAGAAGTAATAAGGGTGGAATGTGATTGTACGGTGGGATCGGGTTGTGCGCCGCAACGAAATATAATAAGGTTGGAATGTGATTATCCGATGGGATCGGGTTGCGCGCCGCATCAGGAAGAAATAAGGGTGGATTGTTGAGAAGGAATAAGGGTGGAATATGATTGTGTTGAAATAAGAATCTGTGAAACTCTCAATTGTGTTTGTTTCTGTATCTCTGTGCAGTAATTGTTTGGTTTCTCTGACTGTCTTATATCTTGTGTACTGTTTGATTCTACTTAGGATAAAGTTTGTTCATACATACTAGTACTATTAAATGGTACTAACGTCCCTTTTGTCAGGGGCGCTACATCTTTTATATGGATGTAGGTGGTTCTATAGCAGGTAGCTCTGGCCGCCAATATTGGTGCCTTCTCTTCATCCCTTTAGTAGTTCTGGTGAGCCCCACTTCCTCTTGGGGCCGTGTGTAGTCTATATCATTTTCTTTTGCTTATGTTGTAAAAGGTATAGTCGTGGCCATGTTATCGGCAAGTCTATGTAAACTCCTTGTACTCTTAGAGGCTCCGTAGACATTAGGTGGGTTGTACATATGTATTTTGGGTAGTTGTCGGACTCGTTTGTAATCACAACCCCGTATCGGGAGTGTTGTATTTTAGATTGCATGTTTTGGGAAGATTAATTATGGAAAATGTTAAAAGAGGAAATTTGACTTATATTGTAAACGCATGCTTTGATTCTTAAAGGCAATCTAGGTCCGCTTGACTGGATTCATCCGGTTAGGCGCCGGTCTCGTCCCTCGATTTTTGGTCATGACAAACTTTGTATCAGAGCCTAAGGTTTTAAAAGTGTCATAGGATGTCTCGGAGCCGTGTCTAGTAGAGCCCCTCTTATCGGTGTGTTGTCGACCACATCTATATTAGGGGGCTGCATGGACATTTAGGAAAGTACCCTTTTATTGCTATTCTATATCGTGCAATGTGGTGAAAGATGAGGTTGACTATCTCTAACTCGTGCGATGTTCCAATTTTCAGTAAATGGCGCCCAAGAAGAGAGCTCTACTCGGCCTAGAAGCCAATGCCACCCCAAGTGTGGCCATAAATTCCTTATATGATGGTGCAGGAGAGAATGATTCCCCAACCATGAATCAGCCTGACTCTTCCGTTCCTGGCCAGACTATTCCAGTTCTTGCTCCAGCGGAGGGTGCTACGATCCCTCCTGCTGATATTCCTGATCCTCCTCCAGTCCCAGCTTCGGAACTTTGGTATTTTCGATGGGGACATCAGGGGAGCTATTCAGATGTTGACACAGTTGATGGCCTCTCAGGCCTAGAAATCAAATATTGCCCTGCGTCCTTTAGCGAGCAAGGGGATTCTTCAGGTTCCAAGGTCAACCAGTTTCTGCGGTTAGCCCCTCCAGAGTTCACAGTCACCGACCCAAGGGATGATCCTCAAGATTTTATAGATGAAATGTACATGACTCTCCAGGTTATGAGGGCTACTGAGACAGAGGGAGTTGAGTTAGCTTCCTATCGTCTAAAGGGAGCAGCATATTCATGGTTCGAGATGTGGGAGAGTTCCCGTGGAGAGGGGAGCCCTCCGGCGAGGTGGGATGAGTTTGTAGATGCTTTGATGGATCATTTCTTGCCTCCCGAGACTAGGGCAGCCCGTGCTGCAGAGTTTGAGGTCCTTAAGCAGGGCAACATGAGTGTGTGGGAGTACCATATGGAGTTCGTGCGTTTGTCCAAGTATGCTATCCACATGATGCCGACTATGGAGGCTAGAGTTCGTCGGTTTGTTCAGGGCCTTGGTCCCATGGTTATCAATGAGGCTGCCACAGCTGCTTTGCACTCAGATATGAACTATGGGAAGATTGTGGTATTCGCCTAGGCTACGGATGCTCGGAAATTAAAGATAAGAATGGAGAGAGAGAGTAGTAGTAGGGCCCGGTCAGCGGGCAACCCTAGGAGTACAGTTGGAGGTGTGAGATCAGCCCTTGGGAGAGGGTCATTAGGGCCATCTCAGTCCTATGCTTAGTCCTCAGCTAGTGCATTGTCATCAGGGCACAGTTATCAGCAGGGAGGTCGTTTTGGACCAGGTTCAGACAGGAGGAGGTTTCATCAGTTGGGTCGTTCAGGAGGGAGGTTCTAGCAGCAGCGGAGGGCCCATGCCCTAAGTGTGGGAGGTTCCATTCTGAGCCTTGTTACTTGGATATCACGGCATGCTATAGATGCGGATAGAGGGTCCATGTTCAACGAGACTGTCGTGCACCCAGTCAAGGCACAGGTAGGGGTACTGCTTAGCCATCCAGTTCGTCAGCCGCTACGTCTTCAGCACGCCCTCCAGCACCAGCAGGGCGCGGTGCAGCTAGGGGTAGAGCACGGGGTCAAGGGGGGACCCAGTCGGTTCTATGCTTTAAGTGGTCGCCAGAGTGCTGAGGCTTCTCCAGATGTTGTCACAGGTATTCTGACTATTCAAACACACGATATGTATGCTCTTATTGATCCCGGATCTTCATTGTCATATGTTACTCCATTTATTGCTTCGAGTTTTGTGATAGAACCCAAACAACTTCATGAGCCATTCTCAGTGTCGACTCCGGTTGATGATTCTATTATGGCCACACGAGTCTATAGGAATTGTGTTGTCGCGGTGTGTGGTCGAGATACCACGGCCGATCTGATTGAGCTAGGAATGGTAGATTTTGATGTTATCATGGGGATTGATTGGCTCTACTCATGCTTTGCTAAACTCGACTGCCGAACCAGAATTATGAGGTTCGAGTTTCCTAATGAACCAGTTATTGAATAAAAAGGGAATGATGTTGTGCCGAGGGGTATGTTTATTCCTGTCTTAAGGCCTCCAAGATGATCAGGAAGGGGTGCATTTATCATTTGGTACGGGTTGCGAACACCACTTTAGAGGTGCCTGCTCCCGAGTCTGTGCCTGTTGTGAATGAATTTCTTGAAGTGTTTACGGATGAGCTTCCTGGGGTTCCACCAGACAGAGAGATCGATTTCGGGATTGATGTATTGCCAGATACGCAACCAATATCTATTCCACCTTACAGGATGGCGCCAGCAGAATTGAGAGAGTTAAAAGAACAATTAAAAGATCTATTAGAAAGGGGTTTCATTCGGCCAAGCATGTCGCCTTGGGGCGTACCAGTTCTTTTTGTCAGAAAGAAGGATGGATCGCTTCGGATGTGTATTGATTATAGGCAGCTCAACAAGGTCACCATAAAAAACAAATACCCATTGCCTCGGATAGATGATTTATTCGACCAATTGCAAGGTGATAGGTTCTTCTCAAAGATCGACTTACGGTCCGGGTATCACCAGTTGAAGATCAGGGAGAAGGATATCCCTAAGACCGCCTTCATGACTCGTTATGGGCACTTTGAATTTTTGGTAATGTCCTTTAGGCTAACCAACTCCCCAGCAGCTTTTATGGATCTTATGAATCGGGTTTTAAAGCTGTTTCTTGACTCTTTTGTGGTAGTCTTCATTGATGATATCCTTGTTTATTCGCGAAGTCGGGAAGACCATGCTAATCACCTCAGGGCAATTCTGCAGACTCTTCATCAACACCAGTTGTATGCAAAGTTTTCAAAATGTGAGTTTTGGCTAGAATCAGTTACCTTTTTGGGCCATGTTGTCTCTAGGGAAGGGATTTAGGTTGATCCCCAAAAGATCGCAGCGGTGAAGGATTGGCGTAGACCAACGACCCCGATAGAGATTCGCAGTTTCTTGGTTCTAGATGGATATTATTCTCTACTCTCGCCTCCCCATTGAATAAACTGACGCAGAAAGCGGTCAAGTTTCAGTGGTCCGATGCTTGTGAAAAGAGTTTTCAGGAATTGAAATCAAGATTAACTTCGACGCCGGTGTTGACCTTGCCAGAAGGTTCAGAGGGGTTTGTGGTTTATTGTGATGCTTTGAGGGTTTATTTCGGGTGTGTGTTGATGCAATGTGGTAAGGTAATAGTGTATGCTTCCAGACAACTCAAGAATCACGAGAAGAATTATCCGACGCATCATTTGGAGCTCGCAACGGTTGTGTTTACATTGAAAATCTGGCGGCATTATCTTTATGGGGTCCATGTGGATGTGTTCACAAACCACAAGAGTCTTCAGTATTTATTCAAACAGAAGGAGTTAAACTTAAGGCAGCGGAGGTGGATAGAATTGCTCAAAGATTATGATATGAATATTTTGTCCCATCTAGGAAAGGCGAATGTGGTAGCCGACGCTCTTAGTCGGAAATCCATGGGTAGCTTGGCACATTTAGAAGCCGGTCAGAGGCCTTTGGCTTGGGAGGTATATCAGTTGGCCAGTCTAGGGGTCCGACTTTCGGCCTCAAATGAGGGGAATGTCGTGGTGCGTAATGGATCGGAGTCTTCGCTTGTAGCGAAAGTCAAGGGAAAGCAATTGAGGGATCTGGCTTTGGCACAATTGAGGGAAGAATTTTTAAATCACAAGACTTCAGCATTTTCACTCGGCAGTGATGACGGTATTCTGCGGTGCCAAGAGAGGCTATGTTTTCCGTATGTGGATAATCTTCGGGAGAGATTTATGGCAGAGGCTCACAATTCTAGGTATTCTGTACACCCAGGTTTTACGAAAATATATCGCGATCTCAAGGAGATTTTCTGTTGGAATGGTATGAAGAGGTGTGTGGCAGACTTTGTGGCTAGGTGTCCGAATTGTCAGTAGGTGAAGGCCGAGCATCAGAGGCCCGGTGGGTTGACGCAGCTTATGGAAATACCGATGTGGAAATGATCAATATGGACTTTGTGGTAGGGTTACCCCGCACTCAGTGCAAGTTCAACTCAATTTGGGTAATATTGGATCGACTCATGAAGTCGGCGCATTTCTTGCCATTCAAGTCCACCGATACTGCAGAACAGTACGCTCAGTTGTATATCAAAGAAATAGTCAGACTCCATGGAACTCCAGTTTCTATTATCTCGGATCGAGGGGCCTAGTTAACAGCTAGCTTTTGGAGGAATTTTCAGCAAGGTTTGGGTACTCAGGTAAATCTCAGCAAAGATTTCCACCCACAGACGGACGATCAAGCATAACGGACCATTCAGACGCTTGAAGATATGTTGCGGGCTTGTGTTTTAGACTTCAAGGGTAGCTGGGATGATCACTTGCCGCTTATAGAATTTTCTTACAATAACAGTTTCCATGCTAGTATTCAGATGGCCCCCTTTGAGGCATTGTATGGAAGGAGGTGTAGGTCCCCGATTGGATGGTTTGAGGTTGGTGAGGCGGAATTGTTAGGACCAGATCTTGTGCACAAAGCTATGGAAAAGTTAGAGTCATTCAGGAGAGGATGAAAACTGCTCAGAGTCGTCAGAAATCCTATGTGGACGTTCGTCGTAGAGATTTGGAGTTCCAAGTAGATGATTGGGTATTCTTGAAGGTGTCTCCCATGAAGGGAGTGATGCAGTTTGGGAAGAAAGGGAAGTTGAGCCCGAGGTATGTCCGGCCATATCAGATTGCTCAACGGATAGGGCAGGTAGAGTATAGGCTGGAATTGCCCCCTGGAATGTCATTGGTGCATCCAGTGTTTCATGTGTCCATGCTAAAGAAGGTAATTGGAGATCCACCTGCCATCGTGCCAATTTGAGGACAGCTATGCGGCCCAAGATGCGATCGCATTTTGAGAATGCGGGCCGCATAGTTGTCGTATTATTGCACCTTGATTATTGCGGAGGGACTTATGCGACGCACTATGCATCGGATAACTGGTATGCATAACGCATAATGGTCGCATACCAGGACTGCATAGCAGGAATGCGATCGCATTCCTGACCGCATTTCCTGCTTTGGGGCTTCTAATTTCTGATTTTAAAACCCGACCCCTAGTTTAATAAAACACCCCTCCCCTTCATTTTAACACCTATCTAACTAAAATAGAGAGAAGTGAGAGTGGGTTCTAGAGAGAGAAGTCCTCATTTTCCCCAAATTGGTCCTCCATCTCTACTCAGGCCTGGAAGTTTATCGAGTAGTCATCATCTTCTTCATCACAAGAGGTAAGTCTTCACCTTATTTCCCCAAATTCTCGGAGTTTAGTTAAGAATAAAACACACATAGGTTGCTCCTTGAGAATGAAAGTTGAGGCCTTGCATGCATGTGAGTTTAGTTAATCTAAGGGATCACATAGTGTTTGGTAAAATGCTCAAATGAATTCAAGATTCCTAATTCTAAGGTAAATGTGTCGCATTGTGAACTAGATTGACAGTGCTAGACGGATTCGGTGAATTGTGATAAGAAATTAAAGGGAATTCTGATTCGAGGTATGTATGGCTAACTTTAATCTTCGTAGAGTCCCCTTGTTGGTGTCCGAGCATTCAGTATGAGTTTCTTGCTTGAGATTGATTGTTCTAATGCATTGAGGCGTAAGATTCTATTCTTTGACCATTTTAGTTGATCACCATACTACCATGCTACTTGAAATTGTGAAAGGTGATTTCTTTGTGATTACTCTATCATGTGCAAGGTTCGTTAAATGCTTGAATATGTTGGCATGAATGTATGTGCTACTAAAAAAAAGAATGATAACGAACCCAAATGTGTGAATGTATCTAAGTGCTAAGGACTGAGTAGCAAGTGATGAAAAGGTGATGGGAATTGATTTAATTGAACTAAATGACTATGGCAATATCATATATGACTCATTGTTTGGCAAGGATTATTGTGGCTTGATTTCATACGGATTGTTGGTTGTAATGAATTTATATTCTTGTTGATGAAAATATTTGTGATTGAATTAATGGTTGATAAAGACTATTGTGAATACATGATTGTTTGGTTGTTATGAAATTGTACACTTGATGATATAAAGCCTTGTGATTGAATTGTGGGTTGTTATTGTTTCTACGAAATGTGATTGTATGGTGGGATCGGGTTGCGCGCCGCAACAGGAGGGATAAGGGTGATATGTGTGAAGTAATAAGGGTGGAATGCGATTGTACGGTGGGATCGGGTTGCGCGCCGCAACAGGAAGAAATAAGGGTGGATTGTTGAGAAGGAATAATGGTGGAATATGATTGTGTTGAAATAAGAATCTGTGAAACTCTCAATTGTGTTGGTTTCTGTATCTCTGTGCAGTAAGTGTTTGGTTTCTTTGACTGTCTTATATCTTGTGTACTGTTTGATTCTACTTAGGATAAAGTTTGTTCATACATACTAGTACTATTCAATGGTACTAACGTCCCTTTTGCCGGGGGCACTACATCGTTTATATGGATGTAGGTGGTTCTATAGCAAATAGCTCCGTCCGCCGATAGTGGTGCCTTCTCTTCATCCCTTCAGCAGTTCTGGTGAGCCCCACTTCCTCTCGGGGCCGTGTGTAGTCTATATCATTCTCTTCTGCTTATGTTGTAAAAGGTATAGCCGGGGCCTTGTTCCTGGCAAGTCTGTGTAAACTCCTAGTACTCTTAGAGGCTCCGTAGACATTAGGTGGGTTGTACATATGTATTTTGGGTAGTTGTCGGACTCGTTTGTAATCACGACCCCGTATCGGGAGTGTTGTATTTAAGATTGCATGTTTTGGGAAGATTAATTATGGAAAATGTTAAAAGAGGAAATTTGACTTATATTGTAAACGCATGCTTTGATTCTATTCTGATGTTTCACTTATAAATGTACATTATAAACAAGGGGTAATGCATTGGGTAGGAAAGGCAATCTAGGTCCGCTTGACTGAGTTCATCCGGTTAGGCGCCGGTCTCGTCCCTCCGTTTTGGGTCGTGACACGAATGTCCTCCTCGGACTCCCAAGTCACCTCCTCGACTGGTTGGCCCCTCCACTAGACCTTTATGACAGAAATACTCTTGGACCTCAACTGTCGATCCTGTCTGTCAATAATAGAGACTGGCTCCTCCTCGTAGCCCAACCTCTCATCCAGTTGAATGATACTGAAATCAACCACGTGAGAGAAGTCGTCGTGGTACCTCCGGAGCATGGATATATGAAAGACCGGATGCACTCCTGATAAACTGGGAGGTAAAGCAAGCTCATAAGCAACCTCTCCAACTCCCCTCAACACCTCGAAAGGACCTATGAACCTCGGACTCAGGTTTCCCTTCTTCCCGAACCTCATAATACCCTTCATAGGCGAGACCTTCAACAGGACCTTGTCTCCCTCCATAAATGATGCGTCACGCGCCATCTGATTCACCTAACTCTTCTGTCTGGACTATGCTGTACGAAGTCTCTCCTGAATCAACTTCACATTCTCTAAAGCATCCTGCACCAGGTCGGTGCCATATAACTTAGCCTCGCCGGGCTCAAACCACCCGATAGGAGAACGACATCGCCAACCATATAAAGCCTCAAATGGAGCAATCTCGATGCTGGACTGATAACTATTATTGTAAGAAAACTCAGCCAAAGGCAAGAACTGGTCCCACTGACCTCTAAAGTCAATCACACATGCCTTGAGCATGTCCTCCAATATCTGAAATGTCTGCTCTGACTGCCCATCAGTCTGAGGGTGGAATGTTGTGCTGAGATCTATCTGGGTGCCCAACTCACTATGCAATGCTCTCCAGAAGTGCGAGGTGAAATGAGGACCTCGATCTGATATAATGGACACAGGCACACCGTGCAACCGCACTATCTCCCAAATGTAGATCTGGGCCAACCTCTCAGAAGTATAGGTAGTAGCCACTGGAATGAAATGCGCCGATTTGGTCAACCTATCCACAATGACCCATACCGCATCAACCTTCCTCAAAGTCCGAGGTAACCCAACCACGAAGTTCATAGTGATGCGCTCCAACTTCCAATTAGGAATGGGCATCTGCTGAAGCAGGCCTATGGTGCTCATACTTGACCTGCTGGCAATTAATACATCTAGCCACATACTCCACTATGTCCTTCTTCATCCGCCTTCACCAGAAATGCTGCTTCAAGTCACGATACATCTTCGTACCACCAAGATGAATAGAATACCGTGAATTGTGTGACTCCTCTAGAATCCTCTCCCTCGGGCCATCAACATTAGGAACACATAAACGGCCCTAAAGTCTCAGGATACCATCCTCGCCCATAGTAACCTCCTTGGCACCACCCTGAATCATTGTCTCCTGTAGCTCTGCCAAACACAGATCATCAATCTGCCGGGCCTTAATCTCTCCCAATAATGAAGACTGTGCAACGACATGTGCAAGGACTCAGCGGGGCTCTTAAAGGTCCAATCTCACCAGGCGGTTAGCCAAGGACTGAATGTCCAAGGCTAGGGGTCTCTCCTCCGCTGCAATATAAGCCAAACAACCCGTACTCTCCGCCTTCATGCTCAAGGCATCTTCTACAACATTTGCCTTGCCTGGATGATAAATAATGGTGATATCATAATCCTTCAGCAACTCAAACCACCTGCATTTCCTCAAATTAAGATCCCTCTGCTTGAATAAGTGCTGCAAGCTCCGATGGTATGTATAAACCTCACAAGACACCCCATACAAGTTGTGCCTCCAAATCTTAAGAGCATGAACAATCGCCGCCAACTCCAAGTCATGCACAAGGTAGTTCTTCTCGTGAACCTTCAGCTGGCGAGAAGCATAAGCAATAACTCTCCCCTCCTGCATCAATACACACCCTAAACCAACGCGTGAAGCGTCACAAGATACTGTATACATCCCAGAACCAGAAGGCAATATCAGAACTAGTGCTGAGGTGAATGCAATTTTAAGCTTCTTAAAGCTCGCCTCACACTCGTCGGACCATCGGAACAGGGAATTCTTTTGAGTCAACCTAGTCAATGGGGCTACAATGGAAGAAAATACCTCCACAAATCGGCGATAAGAACCTGCTAGACCCTAGAAGCTCCTGATCTTTGTAGCTGAAGTAGGACGTGGCCAACTCTGAACTGCCTCAATCTTCTTAGGATCAACCTTGATACCCTCTCCGGATACCACTGTCGTAAGAATGCCACGGAATCCAACCAGAACTCACACTTGAAGAACTTAACATATAGCTTCTGTTCCCGCAAAGTCTGGAGCACAACCCTCAAATGCTACTCGTGCTCGCCCAGGCTACATGAGTAAATCAGAATGTCATCAATAAAGACAATGACAAAAGAATCAATATACGGCCTGAACACCCTATTCATCAAGTCCATGAATGATGACGAGGCATTAGTCATGCCAAAGGACATCACTAGGAACTCATAATGGCCATACCTCGTACAAAACGCAATCTTCGGAACATCCGAGTCCCGAATCTTCAGTTGATGATACCCCGATCTCAAATCAATCTTAGAAAACACCCAAGCATCCTGCAACTGGTCAAACAAATCATCGATACGCGGCAATGGATACTTGTTCTTAATGGTGAGCTTGTTCAACTGGCGATAGTTAATACACATCCGCATAGACCCATCCTTCTTCTTAACAAATAGTAATGGAGCACCCCAAGGCGATACACTCGGCCTGATAAACCCCTTAGCCAACAACTCCTCATACGGTACGGGGGAATAGATATAGGCTGGGTGCCCATAGCCAAGTCAATACAGAAATCAATATCACGATCCGGAAGCATGCCTGGAAGGTCTGAAGGGAATACATCTGCAAACTCCCGAACTACTGGCACTGAATCAATCGTCGGAGACTCGGCGGTGGTGTCCTGCACATAAGCAAGATAGGCCAGACAACCCTTCTCGACCATATGTCGAGCCTTCAGAAAGGAAATAACTCGACTGGCTGCACTAACTGAGGAACCTCTCCACTCCAACCTAGGCATCTCGGGCATGGCTAGAGTAACTGTCTTGGCATGGCAATCTAGAACGACATGACAAGGAGATAGCCAATCCATGCCTAGAATAACCTCGAGATCAACCATATCGAGCAATATGAGGTCCGCTCTGGGGGAGGACACATAAATAGGAGTACCCAAGGGCTCGCGAGGAACATCCAGAAAACAAGAAAATAAGGGGGATACATATGAATAAGTGGAGCCTGGATCAAATAAAACTGATGCCTCTCTACCACATACTGAAATAATACCTGTGATCACGGCATCTGAGGCCACTGCATCTGATCGGGCCGGAATAGCATAGAATATGGCTGGAGCACCGGATGACTGACCTTCGCTGGAATGAATAGGAGCTGACTGAACTCCCCCAGTCTGACCTCCATCTCTGGGACGACCCCTGCCGGCCTGTCCTCCACCCCTGGGTGGTCGGACCGCTGGTGCAGGACTCATAGGCTGATAACTCTAATGTACTGCCTTGCCCCGAAACCTGGGACAAGTCCTCCTGAAATGGCTTGGATCCCTGCACTCGTAACATCCCCTCGGTGCCATGGCCTGCTGCCCTGAAGAAGAACCCTAGATAGCTGAAGGATGGTGAGAACCCTCTGGCATAACACTGAAATAAGGCCTCACTTGAACACCACGAGAGAGTGGTGGGGGTGATGAATATGGGGGCCCACTGGGCTGGCCCCTGCCGAACTGACCTCTGCACCTAGCTGGAGCGTCTCTGAAATCCCCGAAAAATCTGGCTCTCTTATCCTGCTGCACCTGCTCTCTGATCCTCGACCGATAACCCTCAATCTTGCGAGCAATCTCTACTACAAGATGATAAGGAGTCCCCATCTCCACCTTTCGGGCCATGTTGGCCCTAATGCCTGGATTTAACCCGGCTACAAACCTCCGCACTCTCTCAGCCTCTATAGGAAGTATCATGAGTGCGTGACGAGATAGCTCAGAAAACCTAGCCTCATAGTCTGTCACTCACATCAGACCCTGCTCCAGCTGCTCAAAATGGTATCACAACTCTTCCCTCTCAGAGGATGGAATGTATTTGTCCAGGAATATCCGGGTAAACTGCTCCTAAGTGACAGGAGGGGAACCTGCCGGTCTGCCAATGATATAGGACTGCCACCATCTACGGGGACTGCCATCCAATTGAAAAGTAGTGAAATCAACTCCATGGGACTCCAATATCCTCATGTTGTGCAGTCTGTCCCTGCACCTGTCAATGAAGTCCTGGGCATCCTCACCAAGCTCACCCTCGAAGACAGGAGGGTGCAATCTGGTCCATCTATCCAATAACTTCTGCGAATTGTCGTCCGCAGCTGGTATGGGCTCAGGTGCTGCTGCTACAGGCTGGGCCCCACCCATGGGCAGTGTACCCGGGCTCTGATATACTATTTTTGTATGAACTGCAGCCTGGGCGGTAGGGGTCTGGACTACCCCTCCCTCCTGAGATGTGGCAGGATCCGCCAAAAATAAACCAGCCTGGGTCATAGTATCCATGAACTACATCATACGGCCAATGACCTCCTAGAAGCCTGGTGTGGTCATAAAGTCAACCGGAGCAGGATCCACTGGGGGCACGTCACCCTGCTCCTCTATAGTAGGATCCTCTATTGGTGGTGCAACTGGAATAGCTCTGGGACGCCCTAGTCCCCTACCTCGGGCCGGTGCCCTCCCCCATCCTCTGCCACAGCCTCAGACAACGGGGGTCCCTCCCGTGTCTAGAACATCGGATGCGCGCATCCTCACCATCTGTGAGAGAATAGAAGAATATGATTTATTATACTATCAAATGCACGATAGAATATGAACAGAGAGAGTTTTCCTAACACCATATAGCCTCCTTAAGATAAGTACAGACGTCTCCATACCGATCCGCAAGACTCTAATGGGTTTTCTCGTGACACGTGAGACCTACGTGAACCTAGAGCTCTGATACGATGTTGTCACGAACCAAAATCCTAACTCATGTCGTGATGGCGCCCGACACCGGGGTTAGGCAAGCCAAGAATTGATTTACTAGTGAAATTTCCTTATTTGATAAAACATCCCAACACTTACCAAATTTTAAGCTTAAAACGTTTAAGTGGAAACGGATAAATTAGCCAAGTTAAATAAATGTAGCCACAAGGATCGTGAACCAATATATACAGTTCCAAAAATATAAAGTCTACTACGTGTGTGCCAGGAACTAGTGTCACAAGTCTACAGGCGAACTAGTAGAGTATACAAAGATGAAATTAACTGTCCTATTGTCTGAAAGAAGTATACAGGAATAAACAAAAGATAACTCCATAGTGCTGCTGAGAATCGCCAAGGGAAGCAGCTCACCGTGAAGTCAGGCCCAAAATATACTCTCAGGATCAAGCTCCGGTATGATATTCAGATGCACCAGCCTCAAAACCTGTACAATTAAGTACAGAAGCGTAGCATGAGTACATAAACAGATATGTACCCAGTGAGTATCCCGCCTAACATCGAAGAAGTAGTGACGAGAGATCGACGTGATACTTACTAGGGTCAGACAATATGAAATAAATACAGGCTAAACAGTAATATCAGTAATGAACAGTAATAAGGAAATGAGCATCATATAACATTCTCTTGTACCCTCACGCTATCCCTTTCCATGGCATACAAGTTATTTAACCATCTCTATTTCATAAAATCAACAGTTACAATTACAGGACTTCTCATAAATTATCAAACATTTAACACGCCGTGAACGTACGTCCGATACGACGTGAAAAGTAAATGTGCACTGCCGAGGGTCGAACGGCCTGAACCATAGATACATCTATCTGCCCCGCTCGTGAATCGAACATGTGACGCGGTTAACATAATGCTAGGGCTGCCCCGCTCGCGAATCATACATGCGACTCGGGTTCCCGCATACATATACATAATCATCAGGGATTTTAGATAATTAACAAGGGTCTTACTAGCAGAAAAGGGATTCAAAAATACCAACTTCGAAACATAGCCTCCTAGGCCTTCATATATGAAATTCAAGGATATTAGACTACATAGTCCACTTAGAAGATCACAGATACAACACATAAACATGCACACGAATCCTAAACTACCCGACATGCATAATAGTAGCTACGCACAGACCCTCGTCACTTCGTGCGTGCGTAGGCCCCGCAAATAAAGACAAGCAATCATTTATAATCACCTATGGGGACAATTCCCTCTTACAAGGTTAGAAAGGAGACTCACCTCGTGCCGAGCCTACTTGCCAGGTCAAGAATGCGCCCGATACTCCAAACTCGTCTCCCAAGGGCTTGAAACTAGTCAAATGATGAATAAATACATTAATTTATACTCAAATGCATGCAATTCCCCTATTTACTTAGTTATTTAAACTTACTTTGAAGAATTCCAAAATACACACCCAGGCCTACATGCTCAGATTCCATAAATTTTCGAAGGAAACACTTACCCATAACCTAAGGATCATTAATATAAGATTTTTGTATGATTTCATAGCACTTAGTGGGTAATTCCCCAAATTTCATAAAGCCCTAGGTTTTTACTCTAACCCTTGATGTTCACTAATTGGGAGGTTAATTTACCTAGGAATTCATGTGTTAAACTAACATTAGAGTAGAAATAACTTACCTTTCAGTAGCTAGGTCGTTTGGATCTTTTCCAAGCTCTTAAGGTCGACTATGGAGGAAAGAAATGGAGTAAAATGGTTCTTTCCCGTATTTTAAAAGACCTCACTGCCTACAGGTTTTCCGCACCTGTGGCTCGAGGACCGCACCTGCGAGAAAAGTATCGCACCCGCGGGCAAGGGGCCAGGGCTCGCACCTGCGGAACGGAGTCCGCACCAGCGACTCTGTTTCTGCGGATTTTGGTCCGCACCTGCGTCGACTGGGAAGCCTCACCTGGGGCCGCACCTATGAAGCAAGGACCGCAGGAGCGGTCTCGCATCTGCGACTGGGCAACCGCAGGTGCGGCCATACAAGACCTGGTGCACCAGCAGCTATTACTGCTGGTTTTTGGCCTCGTTTGATGCCCAAATGGCATTTGGGCCCACCCGAGCCCCCATCCAAATATACCAACGAGTCCTATATCATAATACGGACTCGCTCGAGCCTTCAGAACACTAAAAACAACGCTAAAACTCAAAATCACTTGGCCTTAAAGGCCAACCTTAAGGAACTAAGTGTTCCTATACTACTCTAAACTCTTCCGAATCCCGAACCACCAGTCCCCACAAGTCATAAGTCATAAAATGCCACTACCGGAAGTCTCATTTAGGGGAACGGGGTCCTACAACGTAAAATGACCGGTCGGGTCGTTATATTCTCCACCTCTTAAACAAAAGTTTGTCCTCGAACGAGTCTAGAATCATACCTGAAGTGCTGAAAAAGTGTGGATATCGGCTCCGCATTGTAAAGACCCGTAAAATTTCATGTCTAAAATAATGCCTGAATAGATCCCTGTGTTTTTATAACTGTAGAAATTCTTAAAAATGGACCTTTTTGAAGTAAAAGTACCTCGGGACTTAAAAGATAAAATTTTCCAGAATTGCGCGGATCTGCGGTCCACTATGCGATCGGAGATCAGGTATGCGGTCCGCATAGTGGTCGCATACTTGGACAGCCTGCTGTCAAATTTAAGGACAGCTCTGCGGCCCAAGATGCGATCGCATTTTGAGAATGCGGGCCGCATAGTTGTCGCATTCTCGCACCTTGATTCTTGCGGAGGGATAACATAGTGTTTGATAAAATGCTCAAATGAATTCAAGATTCCTAATTCTAAGGTAAATGTGTCGCATTTTGAACTAGATTTACGGTGCTAGACGAATTCGGTGAATTTTGATAAGAAATTAAAGGGAATTCCGATTCGAGGTATGTATGGCTAACTTTAATCTTCGTAGAGTCCCCTTGTTGGTGTCCGAGCATTCGGTATGAGTTTCTTTCTTGAGCTTATGTGAATTGATTGTTCTAATGTATTGAGGCATAAGATTCTATTCTCCGACCGTTTTAGTTGATCACCATACTACCATGCTACTTGAAATTGTGAAAGGTGATTTCTTTGTGATTACTCTATCATGTGCAAGGTTCGTTAAATGCTTGAATATGTTGGCATGAAAGTATGTGTTCCTAAAAGAAAGAATGATAACGAACCCAAATGTGTGAATGTATCTTAGTGCTAAGGGTTGAGTAGCACGTGATGAAAAGGTGATGTGGATTGATTTAATTGAAGTAAATGACTATGGCAATATCGTATATGACTCATTATTTGACAAGGATTATTGTGGCTTGATTTCATACGGATTGTTGGTTGTAATGAATTTAAATTCTTGTTGATGAAAATCTTTGTGATTGAATTAATGGTTGATAAAGACTATTGTGAACACATGATTGTTTGGTTGTTATGAAATTGTACTCTTGATGATATGAAGCCTTGTGATTGAATTATGGGCTGTTATTGTTGCTATGAAATGTGATTGTACGGTGGGATCGGGTTGCGCGCCACAACAGGAGGAATAAGGGTGATATGTGAGAAGTAATAAGGGCGGAATGTGATTGTATGGTGGGATCGGGTTGCGCGCCGCAACAGAATATAATAAGGCTGAAATATGATTGTCCGGTGGGATCGGGTTGCGCGCCGCAACAGGAAGAAATAAGGGTGGATTGTTGAGAAGGAATAAGGGTGGAATATGATTGTGTTGAAATAAGAATCTGTGAAACTCTCAATTGTGTTTGTTTCTGTATCTCTGTGAAGTAATTGTTTGGTTTCTCTGACTGTCTTATATCTTGTGTACTGTTTGATTCTACTTAGGATAAAGTTTGGTCATACATACTAGTACTATTCAATGGTACAAACGTCCCTTTTGCCGGGGGCGCTACATCTTTTATATGGATGTAGGTGGTTCTATAGCAGGTAGTTCTGTCCACCGATAATGGTGCCTTCTCTTTATCCCTTCAGCAGTTCTGGTGAGCCCCACTTCCTGTCGGGGCCGTGTGTAGTCTATATCATTCTCTTTTGCTTATGTTGTAAAAGGTATAGTCGGGGCCTTGTTACCGAAAAGTCTATGTAAACTCCTAGTACTCTTAGAGGCTCCGTAGACATTAGGTGGGTTGTACATATGTATTTTGCGTAGTTGACGGACTCGTTTGTAATCACGACCCCGTATCGGGAGTGTTGTATTTTAGATTGCATGTTTTGGGAAGATTAATCATGGAAAATGTTAAAATAGGAAATTTGACTTATATTGTAAACGCATGCTTTGATTCTATTCTGTTGTTTCACTTATAAATGTATATTATAAAAAAGGGGTAATGCGTTGGGTAGGAAAGGAAATCCGGGTCCGCTTGACTGGGTTCATCCTGTTAGGCGCCGGTCTCGTCCCTCGGTTTTTGGTCGTGACACGCACGTCCTCCTCGGACTCCCAAGTCGCCTCCTCGACTGGTTAGCCTCTCCACTAGACCTTTACGGCAGAAATCCTCTTGGACCTCAACTGTCGATCATGTCTGTCGATAATAGCAACTGACTTCTCCTCGTAGCCCAACCTCTCATCCAGCCGAATGGTACTGAAATCAACCACGTGAGAGAATTCGGCGTGGTACCTCCGGATCATGGATACATGAAACACCAGATGAACTCCTGATAAACTGGGAGGTAAATCAAGCTCATAATCAACCTCTCCAACTTGCCTCAACACCTTAAAAGGACCTATGAACCTCGGACTCAGCTTGCCCTTCTTTCCGAACCACATAATACCCTTCATCGGCGAGACCTTCAACAGGACCTTGTCTCCCTCCATAAATGACACGTCACACGCCTTCTGATCCGCGTAACTCTTCTGTCTGGACTGTGTTGTATGAAGTCTCTCCTGAATCAACTTCACCTTCTTTAAAGCATCCTTCACCAGGTCGGTGCCATATAAATTAGCCTCGCAAAGCTCAAACCACCCGATAGGAGAACGACATCGCCGACCATATAAAGCCTCAAATGGAGCCATCTCGATGCTGGACTGATAACTTTTATTGTAAGCAAACTCGGCCAAAGGCAAGAACTGGTCCCACTGACCTCCGAAGTCAATCACACATGCCCTGAGCATGTCCTCCAATATCTGAACTGTCCACTCCGACTTACCATCAGTCTGAGGGTGGAATGTTGTGCTGATATCTATCTGGGTGCCCAACTCACTATGCAATGCTCTCCAGAAGTGAGAGGTGAACTAAAGACCTCGATCTGATATAATGGACACAGCCACACCTCAACCGGACTATCTACCGAATGTAGATCTGGGCCAACCTTTCAGAAGTATAGGTAGTAGCCACTGGAATGAAATGCGCCGATTTGGTCAACCTATCCACAATGACACAAACCGCATCAACCTTCCTCAAAGTCCGAGGTAACCCAACCACGAATTCCATAGTGATGCGCTCCCACTTCTACTCAGGAATGGAAATCTGTTGAAGCATGCCTCTGGTGCTCATACTTGACCTGCTGGAAATTAAGACATCTAGCCACATACTCCACTATGTCCTTCTTCATCCGCCTCCACCAGAAATGCTACTTCAAGCCTCAATACATCTTCGTAGCACCAGGATGAACAGAATACCGTGAAATGTGTGCCTCCTCTAGAATCCTCTCCCTCAGGCCATCAACATTAGGAACACATAAATGGCTCTGAAGTCTCAGGATACCATCCTCGCCCATAGTAACCTCCTTGGAACCACCCTGAATCATTGTCTCCCGTAGCTCTGCCAAACAAGGATCATCAATCTATCGAGCCTTAATCTCTCCCAATAATGAAGACTGTGCAACCACATGTGCAAGGACTCGGCGGGGCTCTTAAAAGTCCAATATCACCAATCGGTTAGCCAAGGACTGAATGTCCAAGGCTAGGGGTCTCTCCTTCACTGCAATATAAGCCAAACTACCCATACTCTCCGCCTTCCTGCTCAAGGCATCTTCTACCACATTTGCCTTGCCCGGATGATAAAGAATGGTGATATCATAATCCTCAGAAACTCAAACCACATGCGCTGCCTCAAATTAAGATCCCTCTGCTTGAACAAGTGCTGCAAGCTGCGATGGTCTGTATAAACCTCACAGGACACCCCATACAAGTAGTGCCTCCAAATCTTAAGAGCATGAACAATCGCCGCCAACTCCAAGTCATGCACATGGTAGTTCTTCTCGTAAACCTTCAGCTGGCGAGAAGCATAAGCAATAACTTTCCCCTCCTACATCAACACACACCCTACACCAACGCGTGAAGCGTCACAATATACTGTATATATCCCAGAACTGGAAGGCAATATCAGAACTGGTGCTGAGGAGAATGCAGTTTTGAGCTTCTGAAAGCACGCCTCACACTCGTCGGACCATCGGAACATGGCATTCTTTTGAGTCAACCTAGTCAATGGGGCTGCAATGGAAGAAAAGCCCTCCACAAATCAGCGATAATAACCTGCTAGACCCTAGAAGCTCCTGATCTCTGTAGCTGAAGTAGGATGTGGCAAACTCTGAACTGCCTCAATCCTCTTAGGATCAACCTTGATACCCTCTCTGGATACCACATGTCCCAAGAATTCCACGGAGTCCAACCAGAACCCACACTTGGAGAACTTAGCATATAGCTTCTGTTCCCACAAAGTCTAGAGCACAGCCCTCAAATGTTTCTCGTGCTCGGCCAGGCTACGTGAGTAAATTAGAATGTCATCAATACAGACAATGACAAAAGAATCAATATACGGCATGAACACCCTGTTCATCAAGTCCATGAATGATGCCGGGGCATTAGTCAAGCCAAAGGACATCACCAGGAACTCATAATGGCCATACCTCGTACGAAAAGCAGTCTTCGAAACATCCGAGTCCCGAATCTTCAGTTGATGATACCCCGATCTCAAATCAATCTTAGAAAACACCCGAGGACCCCGCAACTGGTCAAACAAATCATCGATACGCGGCAATGGATACTTGTTCTTAATGGTGACCTTGTTCAACTGGCGATAGTCAATACACATCCTCGTAGACCCATCATTCTTCTTCACAAATAGCACTGGAGCACCCCCAAGGCGATACACTCGTCCTGATAAACCCCTTAGCCAACAACTCCTCAAGATTCTCCTTCAATTCCTTCAATTCTTTCGGAGCCATACGGTACAAGGGAATAGGTATAGGTTGGGTGCCCAGAGCCAAGTCAATACAGAAATCAATATCACGATCTGGAGGCATGCTTGGAAGGTCTGAAGGGAATACATCTGCAAACTCTCGAACTACTGGTACTGAATCAATCGTCGGAGACTCGGTGGTGGTGTCCCGCACATAAGAAAGATAGGCCAAACAACCCTTTTCGACCATATGTCGAGCCTTCAGGAAGGAAATAACTCGAGTGGCTGCACTAATTGAGGAACCTCTCCACTCTAACCTAGGCATCTAGGGCATGGCTAGAGTAACTGTCTTGGCATGGCAATCTAGAACGACATGATAAAGAGATAGCCAATCCATGCCTAGAATAACCTCTAAATCAACCATATCGAGCAATAGGAGGTCCGCTCTGGTCTTGAACCCACAAAATGTAACCACAGCGGACCGATAAATCTGGTCTACCACTACAGAATCGCCCACGGGGGTGGACACATAAATAGGAGTACCCAAGGACTCGCTAGGAACATCCAGAAAATAATAAAATAAGGCGGATACATATGAATAAGTGGATCCTGGATCGAATAACATTGATGCCTCTCTACAACATACTGAAATAATACCTATGATCACGGAATCTGAGGCCACTGCATCTGATCAGGTCGGAATAGCATAGAATCTGGCTGGAGCACCGGATGAGTGACCTTCGCCGGAATGAATAGGAGCTGAATGAACTCCCCTGGTCTGACCTCCATCTCTAGGACGACCCCTGTCGGCTTGTCCTCCAGCCCTAGGTGGCCAGAACGCTGGTGCTGGACTCATAGGCTGATAACCCTGATGTATTGCCTTGCCCCGAAACCTGGGACAAGTCCTCCTGATATGTCCTGGATAACCGCACTCGTAACATCCCCTTAGTGCCATGGCCCGTTGCCCAGAAGAAGAACCATGGATAGCTGGAGGACGTCGAGAACCCTGTGGCATAGAACTGAAATAAGGCCTCACTGGAACACCACGAGAGGGTGGTGGGGGTGCTGAATATGGGGGCCTGCTGGGCTGGCCACTGCCGAACTGACCTCTGCCCCTAGCTGGAGCGCCACTGAAATCCCCGGAAAATCTGGCTCTCTTATCCTGCTGCACCTGCTCTCTGATCCTCGACCGATAACCCTTGATCCTGCAAGAAATCTCTACTACAAGATGATAAGGAGTCCCCATCTCTACCTATCGGGCCATGTTGGCCCTAATGCCTGGATGTAACCCATCAACAAACCTCCATACTCTCTCAGCCTCTGCAGTTAGTATCATGAGTGTGTGACGAGAGAGCTCAGAAAACCTAGCCTCATAGTCTGTCACTGACATCGGACCCTGCTCCAGCTACTGAAACTGGTATCGCGGCTCTTCCCTCTCGGAGGGTGGAATGTATCTGTCCAAGAATATCCGGGTAAACTACTCCCAAGTGACAGGAAAAGAACCTGCCGGTCTGCCAAGGATATAGGACTGCCACCATCTACGGGCCCTGCCCTCCAACTGAAAAGTAGTGAAGTCAACTCCATGGGACTCCAATATCCTCATGTTGTGCAGTCTGTCCCTGCACCTATCAATGAAGTCCTAGTCATCCTCACCACGCTCACCCCCGAAGACAGGAGGGTGCAATCTGGTATATCTATCCAATAACTTCTGCAGATCGCCGTCCGCAGCTGGTATGGGCTCAAGCGCTGCTGCTACAGGCTGGGGCCTGCCCATGGGCAGTGTACCCGGGGTCTGATATACTGTTGTTGTATAACCTGCATCCTGGGCGGTAGGGGTATGGAATCCCCCTCCGCTTGAGATGTCGTAGGATCCGCCGGAAATAAACCATCATGGGTCATAGTATCCATGAACCGCATCATACGGCCCATGACCTCCTGGAAGCCTGGTGCGGTCATAAAGTCCACCGGAGCAGGATCTGCTGGGGGCACGTTACCCTACTCCTCTATAGTAGGATCCTCTGCTGGTGGTGCGACTGGAATAGCTATGGGACGTCCTCGTCCCCTACCTCAGACCGGTGCCCTCTCCCGACGTCTGCCAAGGCCTCGAACAACGAGGGTAGCGGCCCCTCCCGGGTATGGAACATCCGATGCGTGCGTCCTCACCATCTGTGAGAGATCAGAAGAGTGAGATTTATTATACTATCAATTGCACGATAGAATATGAACAGAGAAAGTTTTCCTAACACCCTATAGCCTCCTGAAGATAAGTACTGACGTCTCTGTACCGATCCGCAAGACTCTAATGGGTTTGCCCATGACTCGTGAGACCTACGTGAACCTAGAGCTCTGATACCATGTTGTCACGACCCAAAATCCTAACTCAGGTCGTGATGGCGCTCAACACCGGGGTCAGGCAAGCCAACAATTCATTTACTAGTGAAATTTCCTTATTTGATAAAACATCCCAACACTTACCAAATTTTAAGCTTAAAACGTTTAAATGGAAACAGATAAATTAGCCAACTTAAATAAATGTTACCACAAGAATCGTGAACCAATATATACAGTTCCAACAATATAAAGTCTACTACGTGTGTTCCAGGAACTAGTGTAAAAAGTCTACAGGAGAACTAGTAAAGTATACAAAGATGAAATCAACTGTTCTACTATCTGAAAGAAGTAGACAGTAATAAACAAAAGATAACTCCATAGTGATGCTGAGAATCGCCAAGGGAAGCAGCTCATCGTGAAGTCAGACCCAAAATATACTCTCAGGATCAAGCTCTGGTCTGATAACCAGATGCACCAGCCTCAGAACTTGTACAATTAAGTACAGAAGCGTAGCATGAGTACATAAATAGATATGTACCCAGTGAGTATCCCGCCTAACCTCGAAAAAGTAGTGACGAGAGGTCAATGTGATACTTACTAGGGTCAGACAATATGAAATAAATACAGACAGTAATAACAGTAATGAACAGTAATAAGGAAATGAGCATTAGATAACATTCTCTAGTACCCTTACGCTATCCCTTTCCATGGCATACAAGCTATTTAACCACCTCTCTTTCATAAAATCAACAGTTACAATTACAGGGCTTCTCATAAATTATCAAACATATAACAGGCTGTGAACGTACGACCGATACGACGTGAAAAGTAAATGTGCACTGCCGAGGGTCGAACGGCCCGAACCATAGATGCATCTATCTGCCCCATTCGCGAATCGAACATGCGACGCGATTAACATAATGCTAGGTCTTCCCCTCTCACAAATCATACGTGCGACTCAGATTCCCGCATATATATACATAATCATCAGGGATTTCAGATAATTAACATGGGTCTTACTAGCAGAAAAGGGATTCAAAAATACCAACTTCGAAACACAGCCTCCTAGGCCTTCATATATGAAATTCAAGGATATTAGACTACCTAGTCCACATACAAGATCATGGATACAACACATAAACATGCTCGTGAATCCTAAACTACCTAACAGGCATAATAGTAGCTACGCATGGACTCTCGTCACTTTGTGTGTGCGTAGCCCCCGTAAATAAGGACAAACAATCATTTATAATCACCTATGGGGACAATTCCCTCTTACAAGGTTAGAAAGGAGACTCACCTCGTGCCGAGCCTTCTTTCCGGGTCAAGAATGCGCCCGAAACTCTAAACTCGTCTCCCAAGGGCTCGAAACTAGTCAAATGATGCATAAAAACATTAATTTACACATAAAGGCTCCGCTTCTGCGGATTTTGGTCCGCACCTGCGTCGATTGCGAAGCCTCACATGAGGCCGCACCTGCGAAGCAAGGACCGTAGGAGCGGTCTCGCACCTGCGACTAGGCAACCGCAGGTGCGGTCACACCAGACCTGGTGCACCAGCATCTATTCTTGCTGGTGTTTGGCCTTGTTTGATGCCCGAATGGCATTTGGGCCCACCCGATCCCCCGTACAAATATACCAACAAGTCCCATATCATAATACGGACTTGCTCAAGCCTTCGAAACACTCAAAACAACGCTAAAACTCAAAATCACACCTCAAAACCCCTAGAATCAAACTTAAGAACTTTAAGTTCTTGAATTCGCTAACAATGCGCCGAACCGACCTATACTACTCTGAATGACACAAAATTTAGCAAGCAAGTCCTAAATTACATAACGGAACTATTCCTGATCTCGGAATTTTGTTCGGACCTCAATAACACAAAAACACGTTCCAAACCTCAATTTGAACTTAAGGAAACTCTTATTTCGCTATTTGGCACCGAAACACTCCCGGGTTATCCAAAACCCATTCTGGACACACGCACAAGTCTGAAATCATCATACGAAGCTACCGGAACCGTCAAAACTTGATTCCGAGATTGTTTACTCAAAACGTTGACCGAATTAAAACTTGGCCTTAAAGACCAACCTTAAGGAACTAAGTGTTCCTATACTACTCTAAACTCTTCCGAATCCCGAACCACCCGTCCACACAAGTCATAAATCATAAAACGCCACTCGGGAAGTCTCATTTAGGGGAACGGGGTCCTATAACGCAAAATGACCGGTCGGCTCGTTACATTCTCCACCTCTTAAACAAACGTTCGTCCTCGAACGGGTCTAGAATTATACCTGAACTGCTGAATAAGTGTGGATATCGGCTCCGCATGTCCTCCTCGGACTCCCAAGTCGCCTCCTCGACTGGTTGGCCCCTCCACTTGACCTTTATGGTAGAAATCCTCTTGGACCTCCACTGTCGATCCTGCCTGTCAATAATAGCAACTGGATCCTATCGCGCCCCCTTTTTCCCTTAAGCGGAGATCGAGTTTATGACACTCTAAAAAATCTTTTTAAAGGAAGAGGGTTGAAAGAAGAGTCGTCACCTAACGATTTTTAAGGCGCGTTAGGGCACCTATAGTGATTAAATCATGAGACTAGTTTGCATTACCAAAGATTGGGTAAGGGCTTGAAATTATCCCAAGGGGAAGGTATTAGGCACCCCTCAGGATCCACAACTGTGGTTCCCGGCCAAATGGTTTCGTGAATTTGTACAATAAGCAAGTAGCATGTAATGGCTCAAATAAGAGGGGATTTCAAATAAGCATTGGAGTTATTAACTTTTGAAAGAACTAGTAAAACATTTGAGAGAAAGACATCCTAGGTTTGAAACAATATGGATCACATCAATGCAATACCCGATAGACACTCCTCAGAGAGGGGCTACACGTGGTATTAGCGCACCAGTCATCATATCCATATTCTACCCTATCCCACCCCGTGAAGGTAATTAAAACGTGCGTTGGTCACGAACTCTATTGCATGTTGTTACCCGTCCCATCCTATCAGTCCCGGAGGAGGCTAGGACTACTATCTCGAAGGAGTTACTAGGCTGACCCTTAGGTTTAAAGGACAAAATTCTAAGCGACAAGCAAAGACAATTAGGACTGCAGATATGGGGAAACACATAGAGGCAAAGATGAGGCTCAAACATTCCTCCACAAGTTATGCACATAATTAGCACGAGTCAAACACAAGTAAGGTCTTTCAACTTCAGAACCTAAGGCATGATATCTAGGGGGAGAATGCAATAACGAGGTTGTTTTATTACTAAATTTTAGAGAAGGACATTTACTAGTTTCTGATTACTGATTTTATCCTGCTATTAACCAAACATTATGCATAAGGGATCTACTTTCAGTTTTAACAAGTTTAATACCTAAGGCTTGCCTAGGCGTACCAGTTACTACAAAACTGCTCGAGTTATACTGTTCTAAGTGTCCAGCTTTTAGAAAACAGTTACTAAACAAGGGTGAATCTTTTATTCATAATCAGGCTAGGGGGTGGGTGTTAAGCGAATATGAAAGTAATCCTAAAAAAAGGCATGGTATCTAATGCAAAAAATATACAGGATGACACAATACTTATACATGATGTACTAAACGCATGAGCGTTTCAGCGTCAGAACATATTTTAGAAAAATCTATTTATTAACACGTTTTTTACTTAAAGCAAAACGTAGATATTTCACGGAGATCTAATTCTTTGTTAGATCGCTGAACCTAATACATGATTTTCTAGGTGTTGGTAGCAGTGTATAAAGTGATGCGAAGTATGTTCTAACACAGGATTTTGGCATAAGTAACATGAACATTCCGAAAACAATACCCTAAGGACATGATTTCTAATGCAAGATTGATGGTGGTTAATGTTATCATTTAGCCTAGCAAAACAGGATTTCTAAGGTGATGCAATTATGGCAGATAAGAATGCTGAAGCAGTAATATTATGATAGCCGCTTTTATTGTTATTCGTCCTAGAATAGGATTTCTACATGTAATGAGATGCCGAATGCAGTAAAGCTGAGCAACATGATAGGTATGGCATGCTTGTTGTACCTAGACATGGTTACTACTTGCACACATAAGGAAATTAAACCATAGGCATGATCTCTACCCTTACCTACACTATAGCATGCATATTCCCACCCGTTTTCACTATCCAACCCCAAATATTCGTTTACAAATTATTACAGGCCATGAATGATGAATTACATAACCAAAGGTAAAATAAGAAGTTATTTCTATAGGGAGCCTTCACTTAGGCCCAAATCTTCCAAGCCTCAGTGCCGTTAGTAATTCATAGTCCGGGTGTGTCAAAGTTCCCTAAGGTCCTCGTGGGTTCCCGGGCAATGCTCACACCCAGACATGGTCACCAAGACATAAACATGTGCAGTGTGGAAATAACAGCCTCAGTGTGTCAAAGTTCAGAGGGAACTCAAGAGGTTCCCAAAGAAATGCTCACACTGAGAGGGTGGAACTTAAGAGTCTAGGAGTAAAGTGAAGTGCCATGGATAAGTCTGAAAAGGGTTCTGACAGAAATTGAGTAAGAAAATAGTTTAAACAGGAAAGACTAATTTTTTAGGAAAAACAGAGTTGTGAAAAGTGGTAATAAGATCAGTTTGGAAATGGTAAGGCAACCAGAACAAACAACACATACAGAACAAGGACTAAAATAAATTCAGCAACTACACACAGAGTAATGGGGAATTGGGAACAAATATGAAGCATGTAAGTGTGAGCACACAGGAATCAGAGTTACACATGGATTCAGAATTAGAGAGGTCCTAAGGAGTGCACAGGTCCAAGGTATAATAGGCATTTCGAAGTTACACAGGAACAAAGCAATCACAAAGTGCAGGATGCATTACCACACAGAGGTCTATACTATCATCAGAGAACATTGAAGTAGAACCTAAAAGAGATATAAACATGCTGAGTCTAAGGGATGGGACACATTCAGGGACATGTAATAGGTCGTGAGAGCATACATATTAATTGCAAGTTGAACAGTAGAACCATAGGTAAAAACAAACTAAGAACAAGATGTATTGAAGTAATAACAAAATCATGTTGTTTTGGGGGCTTGAATTGAAATCAGGACATACCAGTGAAGAGATAAAGAACACAGAATGAGCAAGAGAGAGATAGAACAATAGTTAGCCTTGGCTTGTAGCTGGCTAACAATAAACAGTAACAAGTAACACCAAACGTAACGGAGCAGAGAGTTTAGGTGTAAGAGAGATAACTTTGAACCACAAGTGTTCGTCCTTGTGTCATTGAAACGCTAGAGCTGTTATAGTTAAAAGACAAGTAGTAAATAAGGCAGGAATTACAGCAACATGGCAATCAAGACATTTGAAATCAATTAGTCAGAAAATCAGGGCAGCTGTTCCCTTAAGTCGAGGGATTTCAGAATTCAAATGGTAAGACCAAACGCAAATAAGGTAATAAAAATCAGTACATGACTAATAAGGAACGAGTCCAAGTTCATTAAGTATAGGGAAGTCAATTAAGACTAGATTCAGAAAGATGTAATTAAGGAAGTATTTCAGTAAATAGAGCGTCTCAGTAAACAAGGTAAGTGAATCAATCAGTTTAAACAAACAGGCAGAATTCTAGGGATTTGAAAGACATATTCTCAATCAGATCATTCACTAAGGAAATCACTGTCAATCAAGAGAGAGTCATGCTCTATATTTCAACACATATATAGAGAAGCAAACAGTCATAACAACAGACAAGTTTGGGGATGCATAAGTCCAAATAAACAATCACATATAGGTAACACAAGTAGGTTCAGCCTTAGCACGCTTATTCTGAGTATAACAATCACAGAGTTATAATAGGAATCAAATAATCAGGCTAATACGAAGAACCCAGACAGGAAAATTCATAACAGTTAGGGCTTTGACATAGGTGAGTTAAAAAAAACAACCAAAAGTACTGAATCAGTCATGACATGCAAAGAACAGACTTAAACACAAAGGAAAAATTAGTTAAATGGGCATAAAAGAACTCTGAGAAAACCCTAATAAAAAAAGGAAGTAAAAACGCTTAAAGCTAATGATTCTTAAAAACTGAGTCAAGAACAGTGTAAAATATAGAGTAACATACTTGAATCATTAAAAAAACACAGCATAGATCTGAGAGATGTAGGCAAAAATTAGGGTTTCAAAAGAGAATCGAGTAGAACCAAAAAACCTGCTGTAAAACTCAAGAATCATAACGAATATGGTATGACTTTGCCCAAATCACATCGGGGAGACCAAGAACAACCAAAGACGAAACCCTAGGTGCGAGTCAGCTTGGCCCAGGCCCTCGAGGGCCTCAGAGAGAAGATGAGCGAGGTGAGGGAGACTCATGGAGGTTCATGGTTGAAAGGATGGTGGCCGGAGACGGCCTGAAGGGGGAGGTGGAGCTTCATCGGAGACGAAGAGACGGAAGTCTCTAGAGACTAGAGAGAGATAGACGAGAGTTAGAGAGAGGAGTGGTCGTGAGAGAATGAGGGGTCGGAGGGGGTAGTTGAGAGTTAATTAAGGAAAGACTAATCTGGGTCGTTGATCTAATCTAGTCAACGGCTAGGATTAGCTGTGGGGTTGGGCCGGGTAGAGAATTGGTCTTGGGCTGGGTCGATTAGGGGTTAAAGGTCAGGTGGGTTGGGGTTAAAAATGGCTAGGTTTTAAATATAAAGTGGCTAAAACGTTAAATACCCAATAAAAATTGAGTAAATGATTAATAAAATAGCTAATAATTAAAAAAATGAAATTGATGTTAAATAGAATGAAATTAAGGTAATTGACTAATATCAAAATGACTAATTATTGACTGAAAATAGTATAAAATGCCCGATTGTGCTATAATTGCAAAATTGCTGCAATTATAGCTAAATAATGCCAAATCGGCTAATTTGTGAAATAATTAAATAAAAATAGGGTTAACACAAGATGTTGAGTTGGGAAACATTTTAAAATTGTTTATAACATAATTTATGAATAATTTTTTAATGCAAAAAATAATAAATAGATAGGAAAACGAATTGATAAAATCATGAAAAATTATGAAAAATACAATTCAATATGAAAAGTAATTATAAAGGTAAAGTATAAGTTTGAAAATAATTTTGAGGAAAAATTGGGTATCAACAGTTGCTCCTCTTTACCCGGGAAGGATGAAAGAGTTGTCAGGTAAAGATATGATGGCAAATTTTGACCGAGTAGAAATGGTTCAAAAGATTGAGGCCGCACCCTGACTTCTGAGCTGCCTACATATCCCTGGTTTTACAGCAATCAGGCCGTATGTAGTTCAGGAGTCACCAGCGAAGTATACCGGTGTTGTCTTACAAGGACGGATGCAAGGTGCAAGGTAAGGTGAACAAAATGGCTTGCGGGGTAGTTAGGAGGATTGGAGCTGGGCCGATCTTGCCTGGCTGGTCGTTCTTAGCTGGATTTCCTACAAATAGATAACAAGCATATACTGTGCGCAATTTAAACATGATGAAAATTCCCATTGGACTATGAATGCTGTCTTTGGACGGTTGAGGATGATGTCCTTAGACCATGATGTCCTGGGCCATGAATCGCTTGATGCGGGATTCACAGGCTATGAAATGATGTTCTCGGGCCATGAAGATGGTGCCTCCGAACCATGATGCCTTTGAATAATGATATGCAAACTGATACAAAAGATCCTCAGGCCATGAAGATGGTGCCTCCGAACGATGACGCCTTTGGATAGGGTGGGGATATTTCAGCCCATGAAGATGCAATAGCATGATGCTAACAAGACAGAGCTTGCGAATCTAAAGGGCAGAGCTAGGCCGAAAGGAAGCGAAGTAAAAAATGATAAAGATATCAGTTGATTTGAAAAGTAAACGGGAGACAGTGTTTAGCCTCGGAAGGCAGAATGGTAGCCTTATGCAAATGTAAATGCAGATGGAGACAGTGTTTAGTCTCGGAAGGCAGAATGGTAGCCTTATGCAAATGTAAATGCAGATGGAGATAGTGTTTAGTCTGGGAAGGCAGAATGGTAGCCCTATGCAATGCAGATGCAGATGGAGGAAGCGTTTAACCTCGGAAGGAAGAAAGGTAGCCTTATGCAGAAAATAAATGCAGATGGAGGTAGCGTTTAACCTCGGAAGGTAGAAAGGTAGCCTTATGCAAGAAATAAATGCAGATGGAGGTAGTGTTTAACCTCGGAAGTAAGAAAGGTAGCCTTATGCAAGAAATAAATGCAGATGGAGGTAGCGTTTAACCTCGGAAGGCAGAAAGGTAGCCTTATGCAAGAAATAAATACAGATGTAGGTAGAGTTTAACCTCGGAAGGCAGAATGATAGCCTTATGAAAGAAATAAATGCAGATAGGAGTTCTTAGCTGATGATAAATTGCGGAGTTATGATTGTTGTGAGCATGGTGATAATGAAGTGTCGTTGGTGATGATAATAAATGTCGGCATGTGCGACGAGCTTGAGATGCGTGCCTTTGGGCAATAATGTCCTTCGGGTGGATAGTATGTTTTTGGGGCACTTTCCTTCTTTGTGCCTGCATCCAAAGAAAGATCGTGAGTTCTGTAAAGAGAAGGTTAGTTCGTATCCGTGCTGGCTTTGCTTGTCGTGTTTGCTTGATTGTGATGATACTGTCTATATCACCGGGGGGTAGCGTTTGCTAAACAAGTTGTTTCAATAAATATGCATGATTTGTAAAAGTCTAATATAAGCATAAAATAGTTTTAGATGAACAGACGACCGTGACGCGGTCCGAGACATTGCAACCTCTTCTGCTACGGAAATTTGAGGGTCCTCCTCAAAATTCTGCCCCAGATTGATGGGTGGATACTTCGGACTGTTGCTCGTGGAGAGATTTGCTGAACTTGCTTCAGAATTTTGAGGGTCCTCCTCAAAATTCTGCCCCAGTTTCCAATGAGGGGGGAAATGAGATTTTATTGAATTGTTATTGAACCTATAGGGATGCCTACGTATCCCCTCTTAAACGGGAATCAGGTCAGGCGTAGTTCAATCTACATTGTTGATAAAAGCATAAAGAGTTACACGTAGTAGCGTTTGACTGCATCTGAATTGATTGGTTTTGGCCAAACTTCTCCGTCCATTTCCGCAAGTATGAGTGCTCCTCCTGTTAGCACTCTGTGAACCATGTACGGACCCTGCCAGTTTGGAGAACACTTCCCTTTGGCTTCGTCTTGATGTGGAAAGATTTTCTTTAGCACCAGTTGCCCTGGTGTGAATCGTCTTGGCTTGACTTTCTTGTTGAAGGCTCGGGTCATTCTATTCTGATATAGTTGACCATGACAAACCGCGTTCATTCTCTTTCCGTCTATGAGGGCTAGTTGCTCATACGGTTCCTTACCCATTCTGCGTCGCTGAGCTCAGCTTCTTGTATGATTCTCAGAGATGGAATCTCAACTTCGGTAGGAATAACAACCTCTGTACCATAAACCAGCATGTAGGGGGTTGCCCCGGTTGATGTGCGGACTGTGGTGCGATATCCCAGTAAGGCGAATGATAACTTCTCACACCATTGCTTGTGCCTTTCTATCATCTTCCTTAGTATCTTCTTGATGTTTTTGTTGGCGGCCTCTGCATCTCCATTCATCTGAGGTCTGTATGCTGTGCAGATCTTGTGTTTGATCTTTAACGTTTCACACATGGCTTTCATCAAGTCACTGTTGAGATTAGAACCATTGGCGGTGATGACTGATTCTAGAACTCCGAACCGACAAACAATGTGGTCGCGGACAAAGTCGGCCACGACTTTCTTGGTAACTGCTTTGTAGGAAGCTGCTTCGACCCATTCAGTAAAGTAATCAATGGCGACCAAAATGAACTTGTGTCCATTGGAGGCGGCAGGATCGATTGGTCCAATGACGTCCATGCCCCAGGCGGCGAATGGCCATGGTGAACTTGTTGCATTAAGCTCACTCGGAGGTACCTTTATCATATCCCCATGTGTTTGACGGCGGTGGCATTTTCGGACGTACTGGATGCAGTCCGTTTCCATGGTCATCCAGAAGTAACCAGCTCGGAGTATCTTCTTTGCTAGAACAAAACCGTTCATATGTGGGCCGCAAGTCCCAGCAAGAATTTCTTCCAGTAATTTTGATGCTTCTTTTGCGTCGACGCACCTTAACAACCCCAAATCAGGAGTCCTCCTATATAGGATTCCTCTGTTGTGAAAGAAATTGTTAGACAATCTCCGAAGTGTGCATTTCTGAGTGGCATTTGCAAACTCCGGGTATTCTCTTTTTGCCAAATATTCCTTGATATCATGGAACCAAGGATTTCCATTTGCTTCTTCTTCGACATGGGCACAGTAAGCCAGCTGATTGTGGATTTCCACTGGAATGGGATCAATGAAGCTTTTGTCTGGATGTTGAATCATAGATGACAGGGTAGCCAAAGCATCGACGAACTCATTCTGGATTCTGGGACATGCCGAAACTCTATCTTTGTGAACCTCTTTCTCAACTCCTGAACATGATGTAGGTAGGGTAGTATCTTGGAATTCTTGGTTTCCCATTCTCCCTGTACCTGATGTACCAATAGGTCTGAGCCACCAATCACTAACAGCTCCTGGACGTTCATGTCAATGGCCATGCTGAGCCCTAAGATACAGGCCTCGTATTCAGCCATGTTGTTGGTGTAGGGGAACCTGAGCTTGGCGGACACCAGATAATGCTGACTGGTTTCCAATAATAAGACCGCTCCGATACCGACTCATTTGAATTTTGTTGCGCTATCAAAGAACATCCTCCAACCGTCGTAGGATTCTACAATGTCTTCTCTCACGAATGATACCTCTTCATCAGGAAAATACGTTTTTAGGGGTTCATATTCTCCGTCCACAGGATTCTCAGGAAGATGGTCTTCTAGTGCCTGTCCCTTGACCGCTCTTTGAGTCACATAGATGATGTCGAACTCACTCAGCAGGATTTGCCACTTGGCTAGCTTGCTAGTAGGCATGGGCTTCTGAAAGATGTACTTCACTGGATCCATCCTTGATATGAGATATGTTGTGTAGGCACAGAAGTAGTGCCTCAGCTTCTGACCGACCCAAGTCAAAGCGCAGCAGGTGCGTTCCAGCAAAGAATACCGGGCCTCATACGAAGTGAACTTCTTGTTGAGATAGTAAATGGCTTGCTCTTTCCTTCCTGTTTCATCATGTTGCCCAAGAACGCAACCGAAAGCTCCATCCAATACGGCAAGGTAGAGTAGCAGGGGTCTACCTGGCTCAGGTGGTACCAAGACCGGTGGTGTTGATACATACTCCTTGATTCTGTCGAAAGCTTTTTTACAATACTCGGTCCACTTAGTCGCAACGTCCTTCTTCAGCATCTTGAAGATCGGCTCACAGATGACTGTAGACTGTGCTATGAATCGGCTGATGTAATTGAGCCTCCCCAAGAAGCTCATAACATCTTTCTTCTTCTTTGGCGGTGGTAGTTCTTGAATGGCTTTGACCTTTGACAGATCCAATTTTATTCCCCGGCGGCTTATAATGAATCCCAGCAACTTCCCAGCAGGAACCCCGAATGCACACTTCGCGGGGTTCAGCTTCAAATTATATTTTCTCGACCTGTTGAAAGACTTCCTCAAATCCTCCATGTGATCAGCAACTTTCTTTGATTTGATAATGACGTCGTCCACATACACCTCTATCTCTTTGTGAATCATGTCAAGGAATATGGTAGACATGGCCCTCATGTAGGTGGCCCCTGCATTCTTTAAACCGAACGGCATCATCTTGTAACAGTACACTCCTCAGTACGTGATGAACGCCGTTTTCTCAGCATCTTCCTCATCCATCCAAATTTGATGATAACCAGCGAAGCAATCTACGAAGGACTATAACTCATGTTTGGAGCAGTTTTCAATTAAAATGTGTATGTTTGGCAAGGGGAAGTCATCTTTCGGACTGGCCCGGTTGAGATCCCGGTAGTCGACACAGACTTTGACCTTCATGTCTTTCTTTGACACAGGTACGATGTTGGCTAGCCATGTCGGGTATTCAACTACCCGGAGAACTTTGGCGTTGATCTGCTTAGTAACTTCTTCTTTGATTTTCAAACTCATGTCATGTTTGATTTTTCTGAGCTTTTGCTTTACCGGTGGACATGTCGGATTAGTCGGTAGTTTGTGGGCCACAATGGACGTACTTAAACCAGTCATGTCATCATATGACCAGGCGAATATGTCCTCATACTCCTTTAGAAACACTATGTACTCTTTCTTCTCGGACGGTGACAAATGGATAATGATGCATGTTTCCTTGACGTTTTCTGAATCTCCCAGGTTGACAACCTCAGTCTCGTCCATGTTGGACTTAGGTCTATTTTCAAAGTTTTTGACCTCTTTAACAATTTCGTCGGGTATATCGTCTTCTTCTGAATCAATGTCCATTTGTTGCGTTGCCTCATTGCATGTCACAGTCATTGGTTCATCAAGTAAAGTAATAGTAATGTTGTATAGATAAAGTAATGAGAGAAAACGGTAACAATAAATATTGGATTCATAAAGAAATTGAAAATGCTTTGATAAATGGAATAACTAGTTTTGAACATTGAAGATCTTATTGCGGGAATTGAAAAATGCAAAAAAGGAAAATCGTTTAGTAAACAAAACAGTAAATAATGCTTTTTTTAGCCTTGCTACCCCGAGGCTCGGGGGGCTTTGGTGGTCCTGATAGACCAGTTCTTGACAAATGTTCCCTTGCTTGCTGCTTGTACGGAAGGGCCTTCCTCCCCTTCCTCCTCGAGAACAACACAGCAATCCATATCACTGTCTTCCAAAAACAAATTCCTCATCGCTGCAAGTGCTTCCTCTTCATCTGATCCATAGATGATGTCGTCCTGCTTGAAGGTCTGCTCCAGATGAGGTATCGGCTATTCCAGGAGGTAGTGATGACCGTGCCATGGCGACGACCAGTTTATGAATTCTTCCCATGTATACTCGTACCCCAGACTGAAAGTAGTACCATGTTTCTTGAGTTTTATGGGCTCCGTGATCCCTTGGAGGTTCTTACCGAGCCTTTTGCCTGACTCGTACCCTCTCCAGTTCAGGATGCTCTCGATCTTGCTATCCCACCACGTGTCTTTGTCGATGGCATTGACTCATTCAATATGGTGATAAGTTCCTCCACCCAGTTTTCTCTTTCCATCAATCACAGGGATAGTCTGGCGACTGTAAATAGGGTTGCTACCATCGTCGTGGATGATCACCTCTTGGTGGTTCCACTCGAATTTCACCGCCTGATGTAGTGTTGATGCGACGTCCCCAGCATCACGGATCCAGGGTCGTCTTAAAAACAAGTTGTAAGATGCCGTCACGTCTATTACCTGGAAGTCCACCTCGAACCAGGTTGGTCCCATCTGTAGGCATAGACTGATTTCCCCCATGGTAAATCTTTGAGACCCGTCGAAGGCTTTCACGTTTATTGCTCCCTCTCTTATCTCATGTAGTCCTTTACCCAATTTCTTGAGTGTTATCAACGGACAAATGTTAAGACTATAACCTTCATCGATCAATATCCTTGTGATGAAATGATCTTCACACTGCACGGTGATGTTCAATGCTTTGTTGTGTCCCAATCCCTCAGGTGGTAACTCGTCTTCATGAAATGTAATTTTATGACTTTCCAGTACCTGGCCCACCATGTTGGCCACTTCTCCACTAGTGATGTTGTTCGGAATGTATGATTCACTCAAAACATTTAATAAAGCACTTCTGTGCGTCTCAGAATTCTGCAACAAAGAAAGAATGGATATCTGCGCTGGTGTCATGTTCAGTTGGTCGATGACCGAATACTCCTTAGCCTGTATTTTCCTCCAAAGATCATCTGAACTTGTTTCAATGAGGGGAGGGCGGTTGGCAGCTTGCTTGCTCGACTCGGCCAGTTGTTCAGGGGTATAGACTCTACCAGTTCTCGTCATACCCTGTGCTGTGATGGCTTCCTCAAACCTGTTTTTACCTTTCCTTCTTGCCTCGGCTGTATAATCCCAAGGGATAGCATTTGAATAGAAAAGTGGTGTGGCCATCCTTACTTCAACTGGAGTGTATGTCAGGGGTGGCAGGACTGCAATATCGAGTGGTGCTGGTGCGTTTACTGGAGATACAAACTCAACTTCAATTGGTACTGGTGCCTTCGCCTCTGCAGGCGGCGCTGCGTCAAACTCAAGTGAGATAGACATATTCACCTCGACATTCTCAGATGGCTGAATCTGGAATATGATCGGGTTGAGAGTGACTGCAGGTTTCTTTGGGTCATCATCTTCTGCGAGCAACCCGATTGACCCCTCGAGATCCCAATCATCATCTATCTCAATCATGTGGATACCTCCGCCCTTATGATCTGGTAAAGGGTTGTTGCGGACATTCGGAGCGAGGTCTTTTTCCACAATAATCTTGTTATCAATGAGGGTATGTATCTTATCTTTCAGAGAGCGGCATTCTTCGATGGTGTGTCCTTTAATGCCAGAATGGTAGGCACAAGATTTTTTTGGGTTAACCCACTAAGAAGGGTTCTCAGGGGTGGCAGCAAGGATAGGTGTGATGTAACCAGCAGCTTTGAGCTTTTCATACAACTGGTCGATGGGCTCGGCTATGGAGGTATATTGCTTTGGAGGGCGGCGATAAAAGTTAGGACGAGGCCTAGGGAAGTTTTGACGGGTAGGGGGTGATTGAGAGTGAGATGGCTGGGAATTATAGGTGTTGTACACGGGAGCGGGTTGTGAATATCTAGGTGGGGTAGGTTGATATGTGGGTGGTGGAGATTGGTATGTGGGAGGTGGAGCTTGGTAAAAAGGTGAGGGTGCTTGGTAGTTCGGGGTTGGCTGATATGTGAAGGGAGGTGTTGGGTAGACTTGGTATTTGTGCGGGGATTTGGCTTGTTGTGCGACCATTACAGCTCCCACATATTTTCTCTTAGACACACCACCGGACTGTAAAGCCTTGTTAGTGGCTTGCAAAGCTTAAAAATTTGTAACCATACCGGTCTTGATACCTTCTTCAGTTCGCTCTCCCAATTTGATAATGTCAGAGAACTTGTGGCCTTCAACAATCATTAGTCGTTCAGTTCATAATATTTCGGGGCCTGAGCTCGGACAAAGAACTTGTCCACTTGTTCTTCCTCTAAAGCATGTCTGACTTTAGCAGCTTCCGACCTCCAACGAGTAGCATACTCGCTAAAGGTTTCTGTGGGTTTTTTCTTCAATTTTTGGATGTAGAACACATCTGGTGCATTATCTTTATTGAATCTAAACCTATCCATGGAGTCTGTTGCCATGCCTACCCAGTTTGACCATTTCTAAGGGTCTTGGCTGATGTACCAAGACAGTGCGTCTCCCTTCAAACTCCTCATGAACAGCTTCATGCAGATCCTTTCGTCTTTTCCTATGCCAACCAACTTATCACAGTAGGTCCTCAGATGGACACTCGGATCACCAGTGCCGTCAAACATTTCAAACTTTGGAGGTTTGTACCCCTCGGGTAGTTCGACATCTGGTTGTATACAAAGGTTTTCATAGTTCAAACCTTAAATTCCTTTGACTCCTTCAACACCCTGAACTCGGCTAGTTAGTTTTCTAAGTTCCTCGGCCAGATTCTTGATAAGCGGGTCCTTCTCATCAGACTTGGATGTATGTGTGACAGGAGGGGTGGAGTGAGTCACGGTTTCCACGTAGATGGGATTGTTGTAGGCATGGAAGTGGTCTTTTGTGTGATCTTGAGGTTCTGGGAGTGGAGGTGGAGTGTTGTGGATGTAAGTACTGCGCTGTGCTGGAGGAGTTTGGTTCTTTGGGGGGGTGGCGTGATGATGAAGTGCAGGGTGATTTGATTGTTTTGGGATATTCTGTGGAGGTGTAGGGTTGACGTCAGGGACGTTGAGGGAAAATGACAGATTGGCCAGATTCCGGACCTGGTCGAGCTCCTCTTGAAACTTTAGCAATTTCTGTTCTAATGGTGACATATTCTCATGCAAGACTTGAATACCTCGGCCATCAATGGCCTCTACCTGTTCAACCGTATTTTCCTTCCTGATATCGCTGGATTCTGCCATCTTACTTTTGCCCTTGTTTCTGCCTTTGGGAGGACTAGGAGAAGGAGTAGGTGGAGGGACCTTGGATCTTGTGCGATAGGCTGATGATGCCAGAATGCACGAACTAACCTTTTGGGAAGCGGATAATAGCTAAAAGAAAAACAAAAGGTAACTGAGTCAGTGAGGATTATGAATAATATTGCAATAATTAAACACGTAATGCGGAAATGTAAAGCGCATCCTAAGTTGGGGACCTCTTGTGCCCGAGGTAGACCTAACGACAAATTGATTTGGAGAACTTAAAATGTTAGATGCCTCATTTTATTGATAAAAAATAGACAAATCTCAAAACGACTCTAAATACGCGAAAAATAAAAGTCAATAATGGCCATAGGCCTTATTACATCAAAGAAGAAGACAAAAGAAGACACCCCATATCTACTTGGTCCCAGAAGAACCTTCCCCAGATTCGGCATTCCTGCTTCCCTCGATCATCTTTCCCAACTCGCGAAGTCCCAGCAGTAGGTAGGTTCTAGCTAGGTATCCCCCTTCAGCTTCCTCAACCATTTGGCAAGTCTCAATTCTCTTGATGAACTTCTCTTCCAGCTCAACTATACCTCGTTCCAAGTATGCCATCCTCTTGTTGGTGCTGACGGCCATATCCTTCCATTCCTCAATCATCTTTTTGTTGGACTCGTGTATCTTGTGATGATCATCCTCACATTCGCAGATCCTCTTGCGCAGCTGGTTGAACTTAACTCATGCTTCAGCCTTCTCGTCTATAACCCGGTGACCTTGAGTGAACCCTAGCTCGACTTGGCCTTCCATATCTTCTTCTAACCAACCTAAATAGAAAGGAGTGCAACCGGCGTGATACCTGTCTGGATCGATGGTGTCTTTCTCAAGCCTAATCTTGCAGAGCCATAGGTACTGAGCTTGGAACTTGTGAGGGCTATCATCATTCTAAAATTCTGCTCGAAGATGGCTCATTTTCTCGACCCTAGGTATGACCTGCTTCCTACCCGCTTGCCTCATAACTCGCAGAGGGACGTAAGGGTATGTCCCCCTCAGACCAATCAGTATCAGAAATGAAGCGTCTCGGGACTGAATGATTAACTCGTCTGTCAAACATCCATTAAACCTGATCCTTGTTTTAGTTACCAAATAACTCAACCCATCCTTCGGTGTTCTCCGGCTGAGCGAAAATGTCGGGAATATAGTTCATTTTCTTTGGGTGATGGAAAGCGATATGGTCATCCCAAATCCTTCGATGGATGTTTTGTCGGTATTCACCTTTTTGTAGATGTTCCATGAGCCATAGTTGGAGTAATAAGTTGCAACCTTCGAAATGCCTTTCTCCTCGTTGACACATTTCTAGGGCCTGATACATATCCGCGATGATCATGGGCACAATGTTGAAGTCCTGCCCGTCTATCCCTTCCATTAGTGTCTTAGTTACCATGGCCAACCTAGTGTGGATTCTTTCCTTATTCATTGGGAACACAATCAAACCCAAAAAGCACACCGTAAACATGAACACTCGGCGATGGATATGTCCTAGAGAGGTGATGGCAAACTCGTCTTGGTAGGTGCGGTACGATTTGCTGTGACCGTACCTTTCATACAAATAGTCGAAAGGAATGTATGAATCTTTCAGGCACATCAATTCTGGATTCTTCTTCAGACCCATCATTTTGAGGAAACCCCTGCCCGTGCGGTTTTCAGGCATCAGCAACCCCGGAGATTCCCAAGCTAGACCGGCCAATCCTCCTATCTCTTCTAATAAAGGTATCATTCTAAGGTTCCCAAAGTGGAACACGGACCTATCGCAATCCCAAAACAGAGTAGCAGCATCTATCATCATTTTTTTTGGCTGGATATCTAGAAGAGATGGTAGATTGCCCAGGTGTTTTCTGACGAGATTTTTGTCACTAGAGCGGAGGTCTTCCCACCAATTCAGTAGCCTAGGGTGAACATTGGCGACCATGCCGAATCTGGGGACTTCATGCCTCATTTTTATGCAAAGCAAAATAAGGTTAGGCCCTTACCCCCACCAGAATCGACTATTTAACAGCAATGATTAACAGGAAGCATTTAGTTCTACAAATAAATGCACAGAGCGTGAGGGTGTCCGTTTTGGTTTTAGGAAAACCCAGTGGACTTTGGACAAGGCTATCTTAAAGGCTATTGTGCGGACAACACGTTAGCCTGGCTAGGTTTGACCATGATGCATGCAACAGTATAACGGAGTAAGGTTTCTATGGGGTTTTAGACTGGTACCCTTGAGCAGACAACTCAAGGAGGAAGGCACGGAACTATTGACTGCACCGCTGATCGACTAGTTTTACCGCAAATACGCCTTTTCGAATTTAAGGGGTAATAATATAGGAAGAGTGCAACCACTCATTGTAAGCGTTGCTATAGTATTTTGTTTGGCACGAGTCGAGTATGAATGTTGAGCATGATATGCAATAATTTAGCATTTAAACAGATATTCATGTATTTGCACGTTAAGGAAAGCGATAAATACAACAGTTATGATTGAAAGAAAATATAAAAAGGAAACAAAGAGACATGTCAGTTTTGTTCTTGTGAAATAAATACATGAAAGAAGTAAAAAATTAATGGTATGTAAAAAAGAAGAGGAAAGACGCGAGTATTAAACAAATTAAAGGTACAAATTCACGAAATAATTTATAATGGTAAAAGCCTAGGTATATTCCCCAGCAAAGTCGCCATGCTGTGGCGCCCCCTTTTTCCCTTAAGAGGAGATCGGGTTTATGACACTCTGACAACTCATTTTAAAGGAAGAGGGTTGAAACAAGAGTCGCCACCTAATGATTTTTAAGGAGCATTAGGTAACCTATAGTGATTAACTCATGAGTTTAGTTTGCATTACCAGGGATTGGGTAAGGGCTTGAAATTATCCCAAGGGGAAGGTATTAGGCACCCCTCAGGATCCACAACTGTGGTTCCCGGCCAAATTGTTTTCGTGAATTTGTACAATAAGCAAGTAGCAAGTAATGGCTCAAATAAGAGGGGATTTCAAATAAGCATTGGAGTTATTAATTTTTGAAAGAACTAGTAAGACATTTGACAGAAAGACATCCTATGTTTGAAACAATATGGATCACATCAATGCAATACCCGATAGACACTCCTCAGAGAGGGGCTACACGTGGTATTAGCGTACCGGTCATCATATCCATATTCTACCCTATCCCACCCCGTGAAGGTAATTAAAAGGTGTGTTGGTCACGAACTCTATTGCGTGTTGTTACCCGTCCCACACTATCAGTCCCAGAGGAGGCTAGGAATATTATCCTGAAGGAGTTTCTAGGCTGACCCTTAGTTTTAAAGGACAAAATTCTAAGTGAAAAGCAAAGACAATTAGGAATGCAAATATGGGGAAACACATAGAGGCAAAGATGAGGCTCAAACATTCCTCCACAAGTTATGCACATAATTAGCACGACTCAAACACAAGTAAGGTCTTTCAACTTCAGAACCTAAGGCATGATATCTAGGGGGAGAATGCAATAGCGAGGCTGTTTTATTACTGAATTTTAGAGAAGGACCTTTACCAGTTTCTGATTACTGATTTTATCATGTTATTAACCAAACAATATGCATAAGGGATCTACTTTCAGTTTTAACAAGTTTAGTACCTAAGGCTTGCCTAGGCGTACCAGTTACTACAAAACTGCTCGAGTTATACTATTCTAAGTGTCAAGCTTTTAGAAAACAGTTACTAAATAGGGGTGAATCTTTTATTCCTAATCAGGCTAGGGGTGGGTGTTAAGCGAATATGAAAGTAATCCTAAAAAAAGGCATGGTATCTAATGCAAACAAGATACAGGATGACACAAGACCTATACATGATGTTCTAAATGTATGAGCGTTTCAGCGTCAGAACGTACTTTAGAAAGATCTATTTATTAACACATTTTTGACTTAAAGCAGAACGTAGCAATTTCACGGAGATCTAATTCTTTGTTAGATCGCTGAACCTAATACATGATTTTCTAGGTGTTGGTAGCAGTGTATAAAGTGATGCGAAGTATGTTCTAACACAGGATTTTGGCATAAGTAACATGAACATTCTGAAAACAATACCCTAAGGACATGATTTCTAATGCAAGATTGATGGTGGGTAATGTTATCATTTAGCCTAGCAAAACAGGATTTCTAAGGCGATGCAATTATGGCAGATAAGAATGCTGAAGCAGTAATATTATGATAGCCGTTTTTATTGGTATTCGACCTAGAATAGGAATTTTACATGTAATGAGATGCTGAATGCAGTAAAGCTGAGCAACATGATAGGTATGGCATGCTTGTTGTACAAAGACATGGTTACTACTTGCACACATAAGGAAAGTAAACCTAAGGCATGATCTCTACCCGTACCTACACTACAACATGCATATTCCCACCCGTTTTCACTATCGAACCCCAAATATTCATTTACAAATTATTACAGGCCAGGAATGATGAATTACATAACCAAAGGAAAAATAAGAAGTTATTTCTATAGGGAGCCTTCACTTAGTCCCAAATCTTCCAAACCCCAGTGTCGTTAGTAATTCATAGCCTTTTATAGTCCAGGTGTGTAAAGTTCCCTAAGGTCCTCGTGGGTTCCCGGGAAATGCTCACAACCAGACATGGTCACCAAGACTTAAGCATGTGTAGTGTGGAAATACCAGCCTCAGTGTGTCAAAGTTCAAAGGGAACTCAAGAGGTTCCCAAAGCAATGCTCACACTGAGGGGGTGGAACTTAAGAGTCTAGGAGTAAAGTGAAGTGCCATGGATAAGTCTGAAAAGGGTTTTGACAGACTAGATTAGATTTAGAAAGTTGTAATTAAGGAAGTAATTCAGTAAATAGAGCGTCTCAGTAAACAAGGTAAGTGAATCAATTAGTTTAAACGAACAGGCAGAATTCTAGGGTTTTGAAAGACATATTCTCAATCAGATCATTCAATAAGGAAATCAGTGTCAATTAAGAGAGAGTCATGCTCTATATTTCAACACATATATAGAGAAGCAAACAGTCATAACAACAGACAAGTTTGGGGATGCATAAGTCCAAATAAACAATCACATATAGGTAACACAAGTAGGTTAGGCCTTAGCACGCTTATTCGGAGTATAACAATAACATATTCATAATAGGAATCAAATAATCAGGCTAATACGAAGAACCCAGACAGGACAAATCATAACAGTTAGGGCTTTGACATAGGCGAGTTAAAAAAACCAACCAAAAGTATTGAATCAGTCATGACATGCAAAGAACAGACTTAAACACAAAGGAAAAATTAGTTTAAACATGCATAAAAGAACTCTCAGAAAACCCTAATAAAAAAAGGAAGTAAAAACGCTTAAAGCTAATGATTCTTTAAAATTGAGTCAAGAACAGTGTAAAATATAGAGAAACATACTTGAATCGTTAAAAAAAATAGCATAGATCTGAGAGATGTAGGCAAAAGTTAGGGTTTCAAAAGAGAATCGAGTAGAACCGAATAACCTGCTCTAAAACTCAAGAATCATAACAGATATGATGTGACTTTGCCCAAATCACACCGGGGAGACCAAGAACAACCAAAGCAGAAACCCTAGGTGCGATTCAGCATGGCCCAGGCCCTCAAGGGCCTCAGAGAGAAGATAAGCAAGGTGAGGGAGACTCATGGAGGTTCATGGTTGAAAGGATGGTGGCCGGAGACGACCTGAAGGGGGAGGTGGAGCTTCATCGAAAACGAAGAGACAGAAGTCTCTAGAGAATAGAGAGAGCGAAACGAGAGTTAGAGAGAGGAGTGGTCGTGAGAGAATATGGGGTCGGAGGGGGGTAGTTGAGAGTTAATTAAGGAAAGACTAATCTGGGTTGTTGATCAAATCTAGTCAACGACTCGGATTAGCTGTGGGGTTGGGCCGGGTAGAGAATCGGTCTTGGGCTGGGTCGATTAGGGGTTAAAGGTCAGGTGGGTTGGGGTTAAAAATGGCTAGGTTTTAAATATAAAGTGGCTAAAACGTTAAATACCCAATTAAATTGAGAAAATGATTAATAAAACAGCTAATAATTAAAAAAAATGAAATTGAGGTTAAATAGAATGAAATTAAGGTAATTGACTAATATCAAAATGACTAATTATTGACTGAAAATAGTATAAAATGCTCGATTGTGCTACAATTGCAAAATTGCTGCAATTATAGCTAAATAATACCAAATCGGCTAATTTGTGAAATAATTAAATAAAAATAGGGTTAACACAAGATGTTGAGTAGGGAAATATTTTGAAATTGTTTATAACATAATTTATGAATAATGTTTGAATGCAAAAAATCATAAATAGATAGGAAAACGAATTGATAAAATCATGAAAATTTATGGAAAATACAATTCAATATGAAAAGTAATTTTAAAGGTAAAGTATAAGTTTGAAAATAGTTTTGAGGAAAAATTGGGTATCACTAGCTCCTCCTCGTAGCCCAACCTCTCATCCAGCTGAATGGTACTGAAATCAACCACGTGAGAGAAGTTGGCGTGGTACCTCCGGAGCATGGATACATGAAAGACCGGATGAATTCCTGATAATCTGGGAGGTAAAGCAAGCTCATAAGCAACTCTCCAACTCGCCTCAACTCCTCGAAAGGACCTATGAACCTCAAACTCAGCTTGCCCTTCTTCCAAAACCCCATAATACCCTTCATCGGCGAGACCTTCAACAGGACCTTGTCTCCCTCCATAAATGATACGTCACGCGCCTTCTGATCTGCGTAACTCTTTTGTCTGGACTGTGTTGTACGAAGTCTCTCCTAAATCAACTTCACCTTCTCTATAGCATCCTTCACCAGGTTGGTGCCATATAACTTAGCCTCGCCAGGCTCAAACCACCTGATAGGAGAACGACATCGCCGACCATATAAAGCCTCAAATGGAGCAATCTCGATGTTGGACTGATAACTATTATTGTAAGCAAACTCGGCCAAAGGCAAGAACTTGTCCCACTGACCTCCGAAGTCAATCACACATGCTCTGAGCATGTCCTCCAATATCTGAATTGTCCGCTCCGACTGACCATCAGTCTGAGGGTGGAATGATGTGCTGAGATCTATCTGGGTGCCCAACTCACTATGCAATGCTCTCCAGAAGTGCGAGGTGAACTAAGGACCTTGATCTGATATAATGGACACAGGAACACCATGCAACCGGACTATCTCCCGAATGTAGATCTAAGTCAACCTCTCAGAAGTATAGGTAGTAGCCACTGGAATGAAATGCGCCGATTTGGTCAACCTATCCACAATGACCCTAACCGCGTCAACCTTCCGCAAAGTCCGAGGTAACCCAACCACGAAGTCCATAGTGATGTGCTCCCAATTTCACTCAGGAATGGGCATCTACTGAAGCAGGCCTCCTGACCTCCGGTGATCATACTTGACCTGCTGGCAAATAAGACATCTAGTCACATACTCCATTATGTCCTTCTTCATCCGCCTCCACCAGAAATGCTGCTTCAAGTCACGATACATCTTCGTAGCACCAGGATGAACAGAATACTCTGAACTATGTGCATCTAGAATCCTCTCCCTCAGGCCATCAACATTAGGAACACATAAACGGCCCTGAAGTCTCAGGATACCATCCTCTCCCATAGTAACCTCCTTGTCACAACCTTGAATCAATGTCTCCTATAGCACTGTCAAACACGGATCATCAATCTGCCGGGCCTTAATCTCTCCCAATAATGAAGACTGTGCAAGGACTCGGCGGGGCTTTGAAAGGTCCAATATCACCAGGCGGTTAGCCAAGGACTGAATGTCCAAGGCTAGGGGTCTCTCCTCCGCTGCAATATAAGCCAAAATACCCATACTCTCTGCCTTCCTGCTCAAGGCATCTTCTACAACATTTGCCTTTCCCGGATGATAAAGAATGGTGATATCATAATCCTTCAGCAACTCAAACCACATGTGCTGCCTCAAATTAAGATCCCTCTGCTTGAATAAGTGTTGTAAGCTACGATGGTCTGTATAAACCTCACAGGACACCCCATACAAGTAGTGCCTCCAAATCTTAAGAACATGAACAATCGCCGCAAACTCCAAGTCGTGCACAGGGTAGTTCTTCTTGTGAACCTTCAGCTGGCGAGAAGCATAAGCAATAACTCTCCCCTCCTGCATCCACACACACCCTAAACCAACGCGTGAAGCGTCACAATATACTGTATACATCCCAGAACCGGAAGGCAATATCAGAACTGATGCTGAAGTCAATGCAGTTTTGAGCTTCTGAAAGCTCGCCTCACACTCGTCAAACCATCAGAATTGGGCATTCTTCTGAGTCAACCTAGTCAATGGGGCTGCAATGGAAGAAAAGCCCTCCACAAATTGGCGATAATAACCTGCTAGACCCTAGAAGCTACTGATCTCTGTAGTTGAAGTAGGACGTGGCCAACTCTGAACTGCCTCAATTTTCTTAGGATCAACCTTAATACCCTCTCCGGATACCACATGTCCCAAGAACGCCACCGAATCCAACCAGAACTCACACTTGGAGAACATAGCATATAGCTTCTGTTCCCGCAAAGTCAGGAGCACAACTCTCAAATGCTGCTCCTGCTCGCCCAGTCTACGTGAGTAAATCAGAATGTCATCAATAAAGACAATGACAAAAGAATCAATATACGGCCTGAACACCCTGTTCATCAAGTCCATGAATGATGCCGGGGCATTAGTCAAGCTAAAGGACATCACCAGGAACTCATAATGGCCATACCTCGTACGAAAAGCTGTCTCCGGAACATCCGGGTCCCGAATCTTCAGTTGATGATACCCCGATCTCAAATCAATCTTAGAAAACACTCGAGCACCCTGCAACTGGTCAAAAAAAATCATCGATACGCGGCAATGGATACTTGTTCTTAATGGTGACCTTTTTCAACTGGAGGTAGTCAATACACATCCGCATAGACCCATCCTTCTTCTTCACAGATAGCACTGGAGCACCCCAAGGCGATACACTCAGCCTGATAAACCCCTTAGCCAATAACTCCTCAAGATGTTCCTTCAATTCCTTCAATTCTTTCAGAGCCATACCGTACAGGGGAATAGATATAGGCTGGGTGCCTAGAGCCAAGTCAATATAGAAATCAATATCACGATCCGGAGGCATGCCTGGATGGTCTGAAGGGAATACATCTGCAAACTCCCAAACTACTGGTACTGAATCAATCGTCGGAGACTCGGCGGAGGTGTTCCGCACATAAGCAAGATAGGCCAGACAACCCTACTCGACCGTATGTGGAGCCTGCAGGAATGAAATAACTCGACTGGCTGCACTAACTGAGGAACCTCTCCACTCCAGCATAGGCATCTCGGGCGTGGCTAGAGTAACTATCTTGACATGGCAATCTAGAACGTCATGATAAGGAGATAGCAAATCCATGCCTAGAATAACCTCAAAATCAACCATATCGAGCAATAGAAGGTCCGCTCGGGTCTTGAATCCACAAAATGTAACAACACAGGTCCGTTAAATCCGGTCTACAACCACAGAATCGCCCACGGGGGTGGACACATAAATAGGAGTACCCAAGGACTCGCGAGGAACATCCAGAAAACAAGAAAATAAGGCGGATACATATGAATAAGTGGATCCTGGATCAAATAACACTGATACCTCTCTACCACATACTGAAATAATACATGTGATCACGGCATCTGAGGCCACTGCATCTGATCGGGCCGGAATATCATAGAATCTGGCTGGAGCACAGGATGATTGATCTTCGCTGGAATGAATAGGATCTAACTAAACTCCCCCGGCCTAACCTCCACCTATAGGACGACCCCTGTCGGCTTGTCCTCCACCCCTGGGTGGCCGGACCGCTGGTGCTGGACTCATAGGCTGATAACCCTGATGTACTGCCTTGCCCTGAAACCTGGGACAAGTCCTCCTGAAATGGCCTGGATCCCCGCACTCGTAACATCCCCTCGGTGCTATGCCATGTTGGTCTGAATAAGAACCCTCAATTAGCATGGTAGTCAAATAGGAAATCAGGGAATGAGATCTCACACTTCAACACAGCCGTACAATCAATTCACATATGCTCAAGCAATAAATTCTTACCGTGTCCTCGGACACCGACAAGACGACTTTACAAAGATTAAAGTTTTCCATACATACCTCGAGTCGAATTTCCCCTTTTAATTTCTATCACAATTCACCGGACCGTCTAGCACCGTCAATCTATTCCACAATGTGACATATTTCACTTAGAATTAGGAAACTTGACTTCAATTGGGCATTTTATCAAACATTATGTGACCACTTAGATTACTAACCCCCTTTTTTGTGAATAATTACCCAAACTCGTTTTCCCTTTACTAGATTACAGAGTTTAACTCACATTCATGCAAGGTCTCAACTTTCATTTTCAAGAACCAACCTATGTGGGTTTTATTGTTAACCAAAATCTGAGAAATGCGGGAAATAGGGTGAAGACTTACCTCTTGAGATGAAGAAGGTGAAGATTACTCGAAAATTTCCAGGCCTGAGTAGAGATTATGGACCAATTTTATGAAGAAGAAGACTTTCTCTCACTAAACCCACTCTCCCTTCTCTCTATTTTTGTTCAGATAAATGTTAAAAATGAAGGGGAGGGGTGTTTATTAAACTGGGGTCAGGTGTGAAAATTAGAAATTAAAGAGCCCGAAGCAGGAAATGCGGTCAGGAATGCGATCGCATTCCTGCTATGCGGTCCGCATTCCTGTCGCATAGTTGGCCCTCAAATGGGCCAAAATGGGAACCGAACTGTCCTGTTATGCGACCACTATGCGGTCTGCATACACGTTATGCGATCGCATAGTGCGTCGCATAATCTCCTCCGAAAAAATGGAGGTGCAAGAATGCGACAGCTATGCGGTCCGCATTTCCAAGATGCGATCGCATCTTGGACCGCACAGTTGTCCCCAAACTGGACAGAAGTCTGATCATGTATGCGACCACTATGCGGTCCGCATACCTGTTATGCGATCACATAGTGCGTTTCATAACAACACAATTCTGGAAAATTTTATTTTTTAAGTCCCGGGGTACTTTTTACTCAAAAAGGTCTGTTTTTAAGAATTTCTACAATTATAACAACACAGGGACCTATTCAGGCATTATTTTAGACATGAAATTTTTACGGGTCTTTACATTCTCCCCCACTTAAAATCATTCGTCATCGAATGAGGATCGGGGGGAATCATTTTTGTACAACACAATACGCAAAACCCCTAATTTTCACTAACTCCGATATTTTCTGAAAATTTTGCCAGAGTTTCCTTTGTAATTAGGCCTATCTACGTGTCAGAGAGCCCCCGAACACATTGTTTACCAATTTCATACATTTCTAATTACTCCAACAACATGCACATAATTCAGTTATCTCATCAAATCGTATGTAATTCAATTACATCAACATGCTATACATAATTCAGTTAACACCACGATTTGCATATTATTCAACTATTACATGAATTTCACATAATTTAGCTTAGTTCAAGGAGCTTCACATTACCCAAATAATCACAATATGCACAAATAGAGCACAACTTGAGAAGTTACAATAGTAGGGCAATTAAGAGAGTGAAGTGTTCTTGCACAAAATTAAACACAAAGGTGTATTTACTTAGAGATGGCAGTTCTCACGATCACTACTAGACTTATTCAAACAAATGAGGATATTTTTCTTTCATTTCACTTTCCGCTTCCCACGTGGCTTCCTCGACTTGCTGACTTTGCCATAACACTTTAACAGAAGCAATTTCTTTGTTTCTCAATCTACGGACTTGTCTATCAAGAATAGCAACCGGAACCTCTTCATATGACAATTCTTCCTTGATTTCAATGGTCTCAACTGGAACGATGGAAGATGGATCTTCAATTACCTTCTTTAACATGGACACATGAAACACTGGATGCACTAATGACATTTCAGGGGGCAATTCCAGCTTATACGCGACTTTCCCTATCCTTTGAGCGATCTGATATGGCCCTACATACCTTGGGCTCAATTTCCCTTTCTTCCCAAACCGCATCACTCCCTTCATGGGGGACACCTTCAAGAATACCCAATCATCTACTTGAAATCCCTACAACGAACATCCGCATAGGATTTCTGACGACTCTGAGCAGTTTTCACACTTTCTTGAATGACTCTAACTTTTTCCATAGCTTGATGCACAAGATCCGGTCCTAACAATTCCGCCTCACCAACCTCAAACCATCCGATCGGAGACCTACACCTCCTTCCGTACAATTCCTCAAATGGGGCCATCTGAATACTAGCATGAAAGTTGTTATTGTAAGCAAATTCTATAAGCGGCAAGTGATCATCCCAGCTACACTTGAAATCTAATACACAAGCACGCAACATATATTCAAGGGTATGAATAGTCCGCTCCGCTTGACTGTCCTTCTGTGGGTGGAAATTTGTGCTGAGATTTACATGAGTACCCAAACCTTGCTAAAATTTTCTCCAAAAGTTAGTTGTGAACTAGGCTCCTCGATCCGAGATAATAGAAACTAGAGTGCCATGGAGTCTGATTATTTCTTTGATATACAACTGAGCGTATTATTCTGCAGTATCAGTAGACTTGACTGGCAAGAAATGCGCCGAATTTGTGAGTCGATCCACTATTACCCAAATGGAGTTGAACTTGCGCTGAGTGCGGGGTAACCCCACCACAAAGTCCATATTGATCATTTCCCATTTCCACATCGGTATTTCCATAAGCTGCGTCAACCCATCGGGCCTCTGATGCTCGGCCTTCACTTGCTGGCAATTCGGACACCTAGCCACAAAGTTCGCCACACACCTCTTCATACCATTCCACCAATAAATCTCCTTGAGATCGCGATACATTTTCGTAGAACCTGGGTGAACAGAATACCTAGAATTGTGAACCTCTTCCATTACCCTTTCTCGAAGATCAGCCACATCAGGAACACATAATCTCTCTTGGCACCGCAAGACACCGTCATCATTGCCGAATGAAAATGCTGAAATCTTGTGATTCAATATTGCTTCTCTTAACTATACCAATGCTGGATCTCTGAATTGCTTTTCCTTGACTTCTGTTACAAGTGAAGACTCCGCTCCATTACGCACCACGACATCCCGTTCATCTGAGGCCGAAAGACAGACCCCTAGACTGGCCAACTGATAAACCTCCCGAGCCAAAGGTCTCTGACCGGCTTCCAAATGTGCCAAGCTACCCATGGATTTCTGACTAAGAGCGTCAGCTACCACATTCGCCTTTCCTGGATGGTACAAAATATTCACGTCATAATCTTTGAGCAATTCTAACCACCTTCGCTGCCTTAAGTTCAACTCCTTCTACTTGAATAGATATTGAAAACTCTTGTGGTATTTGAACACGTCCACATGGACCCCATAAAGATAATGCCGCCAGATTTTCAATGCAAACACCACTATCGTGAGCTCCAAATCATGCGTCGGATAATTCTTCTCGTGATTCTTGAGCTGCCTTGAAGCATACGCTATAACTTTACCACATTGCATCAACACACACCCCAAACCAACTCTCGAAGCATCATAATAAACCATGAATCCCTCTGAACTTTCTGGCAAGGTCAACACTGCTGTCGAAGTCAATCTTGATTTCAATTCCTGAAAACTCTTTTCACAAGCATTGGACCACTGAAACTTAACTGCTTTCTGTGTCAGCTTAGTCAATGGGGAGGCGAGAGTAGAGAATCCCTCCACAAACCTTCGATAATACCCAGTTAGACCCAAGAAACTGCGAATCTCTATCGGGGTCATTGGTCTAGGCCAATCCTTCACCGCTGCAATCTTTTGGGGATCAACTTGAATCCCTTCCCTAGAAACAACATGGCCCAAAAAGGTGACTGATTCTAGCCAAAACTCACATTTTGAAAGTTTTGCATACAACTGGTGCTGACGAAGAGTCTGAAGAACTGCGCTGAGGTGATTAGCATGATCTTCCTGACTTCACGAATAAACAAGGATATCGTCAATAAAGGCAATCACAAAGGAGTCAAGAAACGATTTGAAAACCAGATTCATAAGATCCATAAAAGGTACTGGGGAGTTGGTTATCCCAAAAGACATTACCAAAAATTCAAAGTGCCCATAACGAGTCCTAAAGGCGGTCTTAGGAATATCCTGCTCCCTGATCTTTAACTGGTGATACCCGGACCGTAAATCAATCTTTGAGAAGAACCTAGCACCTTGCAATCGATCGAACAAATCATCTATCTGAGGCAATGGATATTTGTTTTTGATAGTGACCTTGTTGAGTTGTCGATAATCAATACACATCCGAAGCAATTCATCCTTCTTTCTGACAAAAAGAACCGGTGCGCCCCAAGGCGACACACTTGGCCGAATGAACCCTTTTTCTAATAGATCTTTCAATTGCTCCTTTAACTCTCTCAATTCTGCTGGTGCCATTCTGTAAGGTGGAATAGATATTGGTTGCGTATCTGGAAATACATCAATCCCGAAATCAATCTCTCTATCAGGCCGAATCCCCGGAAGCTCATCTGGAAATACTTCAAGAAACTCATTCACAACAGGCACGGACTCGGGAAAAGGCACCTCTGAAGTGGTGTCCGCAACCCAGACAAAATGATAGATGCACCCCTTCCTGATCATCTTGGAGGCTTTAAGATAGGAAATAAACCTGCCCCTCGGCACAACATCATTCCCTTTCAATTCGATGAAGGGCTCGTTTGGAAACTCGAGCCTCATAATTCTGGTTCGGCAGTCAATTTTAGCAAAGCACGAGTAGAGCTAATCCATTCCCATGATAACATCAAAATCTACCATTTCTAACTTAATAATATCGGTCGTGGTATCTCAACCACACACCGTGACAACACAATTCCTATAGACTCGCGCGGCAATGATAGAATCACTAATCAGAGTCAACACTAAGAACGGCTCATGAAGTTGTTCGGGTTCTATCCCAAAGCTTGAGGTGATAAATGGAGTAACATATGACAATGAGGGCCCAGAATCAATAAGAGTATAAACATCATGTGAATGGACTGTCAGAATACCTGTGACAACATCTGGGGAAGCCTCCACACTCTAGCGACCACACAAAGCATAGAATCGGCTGGGTCCCACTTGACCCCGTGCTCTACCCCTAGCTGCACCACGCCCTGCTGGTGCGGGAGGGCGTGCCAAAGATGTAGCGGCTGAAGAACTGGATGGCTGAGACGTACCCCTACATATGCCCTGGCTAGGTGCACGGTAGTCTCTCTGGACATGGCCTCTCTCACCGCATCTATAGCACACCGGTATATCCAAGTAACATGGCTCCGAATGGGACCTCCCACACTTAGGACATAAGACCCTCCGTTGTTGCTGAAACATCCTGCTGTCTGAATCGGGCCCAAAGCGACCTCCATGCTGATAATTGTACCCTGATAGCGGTGCATTGGCTGAGGACTGAGCACAAGACTGAGATGGAATTGATGACCCTCACCCAAAGGCTGACCTCCCACCTACAACTGAAATCCCAGGGTTTCCCGCTGACCGGGCCCTACTACCACTTTCTCTCTCCATTCTTATCTTTAGTTTCCGAGCCTGCGTAGCCTGGGCGAATCCCACAATCTTACCATAGTTCATGTATGAGTGCAAAGCAACTATAGCAGCCTCATTGACAACCAAGGGACCAAGGCCCTGAAGAAACCGCGAACTCTGGCCTCCATAGTCGGCATCATGTGGGTAGCATACTTGGACAAGCGCACAAACTCCAAATGGTACTCCCACACACTCATGTGGCCGTGTTTAAGGACCTAAAACTCTGCAGCACGGGCTTCCCTAGTCTCGGAAGGCAAGAAATGATCCATGAAAGCATCCACAAACTCATCCCACCTCGCCGGAGGGCTCCCCTCTCCACGGGAACTCTCCCACATCTCGAACCATGAATAGGCCGCTCCCTTCAACCGGTAGGAAGCTAAATCCACCCCCTTTGTCTCAGTAGCCCTCATAACCCGGAGAGTCTTGTACATTTCATCTATAAAATCCTGAGGATCGGCCTTTGGGTTGGTGCCTGTGAACTCTGGAGGGGCTAACCGCAGAAACTGGTTGACCTTGGAACCTGAAGAATCAGCTTGCTCGCTAGAGGACGCAGGGGAAGCCTGTGATCTTTGGGCCTGGGAGGCCACTAACTGAGTCAACATCTGAATAGCGCCCTTGAGGTCCCCATCAGAAATACTGGGATCGGAAGCTGGAACTAAGGAAGGATCAGGAACGTTAGCGGGAGAGATTTTAGTACCCTCCGCTGGAGCAGGAATAGGGATAGACTGTCCTGGCACAGAGGAGTCAGGCAGATTCAAAGTCGGGGAATCATTCTCACCCGCCCCATCAAATAAGGAATTTATGGCCACGCTTGGGGTGGCATAGGCCTCTAGGCCGAGTCAAGCTCTCTTCTCGGGCGCCATTTACTGAAAATTAGGACAATCCATGAGTTAGATAAAGATATTCTCACCTTCCACTTCATCGCACGATGCAGAATAACAATGAAAGGGTATTTTCCTAAATGTCCATGCAGCCCCCTAATTATGGATGTTGTCGACAACAAACTGATAACAAGGGATATACTAGACACGGCTCCGAGACCTCCTAGGACACTTCAAAAACCTTAGGCTCTGATACCAAGTTTGTCACACCGCAAAATCGAGGGACGAGACCGGCGCCTAACCGGATGAAACCAGCCAAGCGGACCTGGATTGCCTTTCCTACCCAACGTATTACCCCGTGTTCATAACATACATTATTCCATATGAGTTAGCCAATTTAGATTCAAAGTACAACTTACAACATAACTCAAATTTCCTCTTTTAACTTTCAACAATAGATAATTCCAAAACATACAAGTTACATACAACATTTCTGATGCGGTCCACAATTTACGAGTGAGTACAACTACCGCCCAAAATATACATATACGTACAACCTACACAGTGTCTACGGAGCCTCTAAGAGCACTAGAAGACTTACATAAACATGTCGGTAACAAGGCCCCGACTATACCTTTTTACAATAGAAGCAAAAGGGAATAATAGAGTCCACACACGGCCCCGAGAGGAAATGGGGCTCACCAGAACTACTGAAAATATGAAGAGGAGGCACCACTAACGGCGGGCTGAGCTACCTGATATGGAACCACCTACATCCATATAAAATATGTAGCGCCTCCGGCAAAAGGGACGCTAGTACCGTTGAATAGTACTAGCATGTATGAACAAAGTTTATTCTAAGTAAAAATCAAATAATACACAATTAGAAGACAGTCAGGGCAACCACACAAATACCACATAAAGATACAGAAAATCACAATGAAGGTTTCACAGTTACTCATTTCAATTATTTATTCGTTCACATTTCACCCTTATTACCTCTCCACCCTTATTACTTCGTGTTGCGGCGCGCAACCCGATCCTACATTACATTCATATTTCCCCCTTATTACCTCTCCACCCTTATTACTTCGTGTTGCAGCGTGCAACCCGATCCCACCACACAATCACATCTCACCCTTATTACCTATCCACCTTTATTACTTCGTGTTGCGGCGTGCAACCCGATCCCACCGTACAATCACATTTGATATAAACAACAACCAATCAATTAAATCACAGGGATTTTCATCATCATGAACACAAATTCATATCACCCATAACTATGTGAAATCAAGGCACAATGATCCTTACCAAACAGTGATTCATGTATGGTGTTGCCAAAATTATTTAACTTGACTAATTCAATTCACAATTTTTGTTCATCATTTTTCACACACGACCTTTAGCAATTAAGTACATTCCCACATTAGGGTACATTAACGTTCTTTCATTTAGTAGCACATACTCCCATATCGACATATTTGGAACGTTTAACAAGCCTTACACATGATAGGATAAACACAGAGAATCACCTCTTCACAATCTCAATTAGCATGGTAGTCAACTAGGAAAATAAGGGAATGAGATCTCACACTTCAACACAGCCGGACAATCAATTCACATATGCTCAAGCAAGAAATTCTTACCGTGTCCTCGGACACCAACAAGATGACTCTACAAAGATTAAAGTTTTCCATACATACCTCGAGTCGAATTTCCCCTTTTAATTTCTATCACAATTCACCGGACCGTCTAGCACTGTCAATCTATTTCACAATGTGACATATTTCACATAGAAATAGGAAACTTGACTTTAATTGGGCATTTTATCAAACATTATGTGACCCCTTAGATTACTAACCCCTTTTTTTGTTAATAATTACCCAAACTCGTTTTCCCTTTACTAGATTACGGAGTTTAACTCATATGCATGCAAGGTCTTAACTTTCATTTTCAAGAACCAACCTATGTGGGTTTTATTTTTAACCAAAATCTGAGAAATTGGGGAAATAGGGTGAAAACTTACCTCTTGTGATGAAGAAGGTGAAGATTACTCGAAAATTTCCAGGCCTGAGTAGATATGATGGACCAATTTGATGAAGAAGAAGACTTTCTCTCACTTAACCCACTCTCCATTCTCTCTATTTTTGTTCAGATAAATGTTAAAAATGAAGGGGAGGGGTGTTTTATTAAACTGGGGTCGGGTGTGAAAATTAAAAATTAAAGAGCCCTGAAGCAGGAAATGCGGTCAGGAATGCGGTCGCATTCCTGCTATGCGGTCCGCATTCCTGCCGAATAGTTGGCCCTATATGGCCAAAAATAGGAACCGGACTTCCTTGGTATGCGACCACTACGTAGTCCTCATACACGTTATGCGATCGCACAGTGTGTTGTATAACCTCCTCCGCAAAAATGGAGGTGCAAGAATGCGACAACTATGCGGTCCGCATTTCCAAGATGCGATCGCATCTTGGACCGCATAGTTGTACCCAAGCTGGACAGAAGTCTGATCATCTATACGACCACTATGCGGTCCGCATACTGGTTGTGCGATCGCATAGTGCGTCGCATAACAACACAATTCTGGAAAATTTTATCTTTTAAGTCCTGGGGTACTTTTTACTTGAAAAGGTCCGTTTTTAAGAATTTCTACAGTTATAACAACACAGGAATAATTTTAATTAGAATCGAGAATTTGTTATAAAAATGGGAACCTTGAAAGTTTTCACAGAAAGTTCATGTTTTGGAAAGGAAAAGGGAGAATACTTTAATAACTCGAGAAAATTATATGTAACCGTGTCACATGTATGATTCGCGAGCGGGGTAAATCCTCCTACCACACTCTTATGGGATCGGGCCGTTCGCCTCAGCAGGAATTATGTACCACACTCTTTAGGGATCGGGTCGTTCGCCTCGACACGATTTATGTACCACACTCTTATGGGATCGGGCCGTTCACCTCGGCAGGATTTATGTACCACACTTTTATGGGATCGGGCCATTCGCCTCGGCAGGATTTATGTACCACACTCTCATTGGAGCGGGCCGTTTGCCTCGACAGATTAATAGATGCATCTACGGTTCGTGTCGTTCGACCCTTCGGTAGTGCACAATTTAATTTTATGTTGGATAGGACCGTACGCCTCGGCATTTCCTATGTACACACCATCTTCACTAAATCATGTGTAGTGTTTGGCCAGAAGCCAATGTACTTGAGGGTTCTCCCCCTTAATTGAAGTATAACAACCTATTTGAGTGAAACCGTATCTAGGTATACGTTTGATTTATGGAAGGAAATTGCTAATTGAGATCTGAGAAAATTGTAAGGAGGGAATCGTACCATGTGATTTATTCTCGTTTGTTATATACTGTAACGACCCGACAAGTCGTTTTGAGATCCAGCGCGTCGTTCAGCAGTTGGGAGTCACGAATAGCTCCACTTCAGGTATATTGACTTGTGCATATGGTCGGAATTGAAACTCAGGAAGATCGGAGTTGAATTTAAAGGAAGATTCTCATTTTAGAAGTCTTAAGTTGAAGAAATCGAGTAAGGCTGGAATTTCTAGTAAACGGCCTCGGAATCAGGATCCGAGGGTTCCAGCAGGTTCATATGATGATTTCAGACTTGGGCGTATGTTCGGAATGGGATTTGGATAACTCGAGAGAAGTTCAGCTCATATTGTGAAAATTCAGTATTTTAAGGAAATTTCCTAAGTTTTAGTTGGAGTACATTTCAATGATATTGAAGTCCGTTTGGGATTCCAAGTCTGGGAATTGCTCCGTATGGTGATTCTGGAGTTGGGAGCGTGATCGAAAGTGAATTCGGATATCCGGAAGTCAATTTAAGGTCATTTGGCTAAAGATAGAAAACTGAAGGTTTTTGAAGAATTCGACCGGAAATGGAAATTTTGATATCAGGGTAGGAATGAGATTCCGGAAGTTGGAGTAGGTCCGTAATGTCGAATATTACTTGCCTGCAAAATTTGGGGTCAATCGGACATGAGTTGATAGGTTTCAGCATCGGAGGTGAAAGTTAGAAATTTTAATGTTCATAAAGTTGAATTTTAGTTCGATTCGTGATTTCGGCGTTGTTTGAAGTGATTTGAAGCCCCGAGCAAGTTCGTGAGATGTTATGGGACTGAGTCGTGTGTTTGGACGGGGTCCCGGGGGCCTCAGGTGTGTTCGGGGTGGTTTCGGGGAATTTTAGAGTGAATTTATTGTTGTTGTTTCTGGTGTTTCTGGTAATGCTATGCGATCGCAGCCTTAGCTATGCGATCGCGGAGAGGAAATTGAGGGGCAAGGTTTTTGTCCTATTCGATCGCGGATGTTGGTGTGCGATCGCGGAGAAGGGCTGGGCAGGCTAGTGCGATCGCAAGGGGGAAGGTGTGATCGCGGAGAAGGAATTTTTGGTGGGAGCTGGAAATGGCCTGTGCGATCGCGGGTGTGCTTGTGCGATCGCAGAGGAGTGATCCAAGGTGGCCTATGCGATCGCAGACGACTTCATGCGATCGCATAGAAGGGCAAAACTGGGCAGTGTTGATTAAAACGGGATTTTGGCATTCCTCTCTCATTTTCAAAGCCATGGGCGATTTTTGGAGGATTTCAAAGGGTGGTTTTCAACAAGCATCAAGAGGTAAGTGATTCCTTCTCATTTCCAAGTTAATTCAAGGTTTATTACATGGATTAGAACATGAAATTTAGGGAAAATTTGGAAGAAACCTAGAATTTGGAAATTTGGATGTTAGCCAGGAATTGAGCATGAATAATTAAGTAAAATGAGTAATTGAATTAGTAAAGCTTCGGGTAGAGATTTTCTTCAAGAAATTTCGAGGTACGGGCACGTGGGCTCGAGGGCATTTTGGTCATTTCATTGAGCCGGGCTGAGGAACTTTGTAATTTGAATTGGTTATGATCTATTGAATATATTTTCATTGAATTATCCTTATTTGGATAGCTTGGGAGCGTTGCGCATCCATTTTAGTCGTCGTAGAGGCTTGGAAGCCGGTGATGAATCTTCGGAGCAAGGTGAGTCTCCTTTCCAAACTTGTAAGGGGGAAATGTCCCTATAGGTTCCTTGTTTGCTATGTGTACATGTTGAGGGGGCCACGTACGTACTAAGTTACGAGAGTCCGTACGTGGCGACTATAATGCTATGTCGGGTAGCCGTAGGACCCACGAGCATGCCATTTTGGTGCCTTATTTGAACCATTGTATGTATTATAAATTGTGTTTATTGTTAAAATGACATGGGAGAGGTAAAAATATGATGAGGTAAATCTCATTGGCTATCAGTGATATGATATTGACACAATGCTGTTGAGTTCACTGTCGTGTCGGTACCCGTAGGTACCTATATGTAAATACTATTCCTATCGAGTCAGCACACGAGTCGAAGGCATGATGCGCGATCGTGGAGAGCTTATTACTATTATCGAGTCAGCACACGAGTCACAGGCATGATGCGCGATCGTGGGGAGCTTATTACTACTATCGAGTCAGCACACGAGTCGCATGCATGATGTGCGACCGTGGGGAGCTTATTACTATTATCGATTCAGCACACAAGTCGCAGGTATGATTCGCGATCGTGGGGAGCTTATTACTATTATCGATTCAGCACACAAGTCGCAGGTATGATTCGCGATCGTGGGGAGCTTATTACTATTATCGAGTCAGCACACGAGTTAGAGGTATGATTCGCGATCGTGGGAAGCTTATGACCCCAGTCCTTATCACCACCCTTATGACTTCGGCCGGTTGTTTTGAGATCCAGCGCGTCGTTCAGCAGTTGGGAGTAACAAACAGCTCCACTTCAGGTATATTGACTTGTGCATATTGTCGAAATTGAAACTCAAGAAGATCGGAGTTGAATTTAAAGCAAGATTCTCATTTTAGAAGTCTTAAGTTGAAGAAATCGAGTAAGGATGGGATTTTGAGTAAACGATCTCGGAATCAGGATCCGAGGGTTCCAGCAGGTTCGTATGATGATTTTAGACTTAGGCGTATGTCCGGAACGGGTTTTGGATAACCCGGGAGCAGTTCAGCGCATATTGTGGAAAGTCGGTATTTTAAGGAAATTTCCTAAGTTTGACTTGGAGTACATTTCAATGATATTGAGGTATGTTTGGGATTTCGAGTCTGGGAATAGCTCCGTATGGTGATTCTGGAGTTGGGAGCGCGATCGGAAGTGAATTCAGATATCTGGAAGTCAATTTAAGGTCATTTGGCTAAAGATAGAAAACTGAAGGTTTTTGAAGAATTCGACCAGAAATGGAATTTTGATATCAGGGTCGGAATGCGATTCCGGAAGTTGGAGCAGGTCTGTAATGTCGAATATGATGTGCCTGCAAAATTTGGGGTCAATCAGACGTGATTTGATAGGTTTCGACATTGGAGGTGAAAGTTAGAAATTTCAAGGTTCATAAAGTTGAATTTTAGTGCGATTCATGATTTAGGCATTGTTTGAGGTGATTTGAAGCCCCAAGAAAGTTCGTGGGATGTTATGGGACTTAGTCGTGTGTTTGGACGGGGTCCCGGGGACCTCGGGTGTGTTCGGGGTGGTTTCGGGGCATTTCGGAGTGAATTTGTTGTTGCTGTTTCTGGTGTTTTCTGATAATGCTATGCGATCACAGCCTTAGCTATGCGATCGCGGAGAGGAAATTGAGGGGCAAGGTTTTTGGCCTATGCGATCGCGAATGTTGGTGTGCGATCGCGGAGAAGGGCTGGGCAGGCTAGTGCGATCGCAGGGGATAAGGTGCGATCGCGGAGAAGGAATTTTTGGTGGGAGATGGAAATGGCCTGTGCAATCGCGGGTGTGATTTTGCAATCGCGGAGGAGTGATCTGGGTGGCCTATTCGATCGCAGATGACTTCATGCGATTGCATAGAAGGGCAGAACTGGGCAGTGTTGATTAAAACGGGATTTTGGCATTCCTCTCTCATTTTTCAAAGCCATGGGCGATTTTTGGAGGATTTCAAAGGGTGGTTTTCAACAGGCATCAAGAGGTAAGTTATTCCTTCTCATTTCCAAGCTAATTCAAGGTTTATTACATGGATTAGAACATGAAATTTAGGGAAATTTTGAGGAAAATTTGGAAGAAACCTTGAATTTGGAAATTTGGATTTTAGCCACGAATTGAGCATGAATAATTGAGTAAAATGTGTAATTGAATTAGTAAAGCTTCGGGTAGAGATTTGCTTCAAGAAATTTTGAGGTCCGGGCACGTGGGCCCGAGGGCATTTTGGTCATTTCATTGAGTCGGGCTGAGGAACTTTGTCATTTGAATTGGTTATGATCTATTGAGTATATTTTCATTGAATTATCGTTATTTGGATAGTTTGGGAGCGTTGCACATCCTTTTTAGTCGTCATAGAGGCTTGGAAGCCGGTGATGAATCTTAGGAGCGAGGTGAGTCTCATTTCCAAACTTGTAAGGGGGAAATGTCCCCGTAGGTTCCTTGTTTGCTATGTGTACATGTTGAGGGGGCCGCGTACATACTAAGTGACGAGAGTCCGTACGTGGCGACTATAATGCTATGTTAGGTAGTCGTAGGACCCACGAGCATGCCATTTGTGTGCCTTATTTGAACCATTGTATGTATTATAAACTGTGTTTATTGTTGAAATGACATGGGAGAGGTAAAAATATGATGAGATAAATCTCATTGGCTATCATTGATATGATATTGACACAATATTGTTGAGTTCACTGTCGAGTCGGTACCCATAGGTACCTATATGTAAATAATATTCCTATCGAGTCAGCACACGAGTCGCAGGCATGATGAGCGATCGTGGGGAGCTTATTACTACTATCGATTCAGCACACGAGTCACAGGCATGATGCGCGATCGTGGGGAGCTTATTACTATTATCGAGTCAGCACACGAGTCACAGGCATGATGCGCGACCGTGGGGAGCTTATTACTATTATCAAGTCAGCACACGAGTTGCAGGTATGATTCGCGATCGTGGGGAACTTACTACTATTATCGAGTCAGCACACGAGTCGCAGGTATGATTCACGATCATGGGAAGCTTATGACCTCAGTCTTTATGACCACCCTTATGACTCCGGCCGGTTGTCTTGTTCGTGTTTGTATATGCTCCTTGGGTTCTGGTTCACTTATAATTTGATAGTCAGGCATTGGTTAAGAGAAAATTTTAGTACATTGAGGTTCATTTTCAGTTATTACCTGATTTTCCTTATTGATATGCACTTGTTGTTTACTGTCCTACCTGCCTACTGCTTTTGCCATATCCTGTCATATATTATATTGTTGGACCTTAGTGAGTGTCTAGTCGACCTCTCGTCACTACTTCTTCGAGTTTAGACGGGATACTCACTGGGTACATATATGTTTATGTACTCATGCTACACTTTCTGTGCATTTTGTTGCATAGGTATCTCCATAGTTCAGCGGTTGATTTGGAGACTTACTCGGGCTGCATTCATCCGGAGGCGTTCCGCAATTGACAGAGCTATATCTTTACATTGTATCTCTATTGCCTTTGTCCTATTTATTTCTCGGACAAGAGTTGTATAATTGTATAAATTCTTAGAAACTTCTCATGTACTTGTGTCACTGGGTTCTGGGGATGTGTTGAGTCTTGTTTTATTGAATTAAATGGTTTTCCTGTCGTGTTTAATTTACAAAACTTTATTTACTTGATTATGGAATGCAATAAAGGCAACGATTTCAAAATTGTTAAACAGGAAGGTATTTCAACATATTAAGGGGTTGGCTTGCCTGACAGAGGTGTCCAGCGCCATCAGAACCCATAGGTTTTGGGTCGTGACAACGTGGTATCAGAGCTCTAGGTTCCCCTAGGTTTCACGAGTCATGAGCAAGTCTAGTAGATTCTTGCGGATCAGTACGGAGACGTCTGTACTTATCTTCGGGAGGCTACAGGGCTGTTAGGAGTACTTCCCTTCTTGATTCCTCATCGTGCGATTTGATTCCCTTAAGGCTTATGCCTATGCTTCCTTCCTACTCAATCTTATACGTCGCGAAGCGCTTCCTATAATCGAGAGTTTGAGGAATTGTAATGGGTTTACAAATGTGGTGCATGATGTTTTTCATGCATAGTCGGATGGACTGTTGTTATCGCCCTGCAGAAGAATATGGTGTTATTTCAGCTCAGTAGCTATGTTTCTGAGAGCCTTGAGGCAATGCTCGGATAGTGATGGTGTTTCGATTGGTTATCCGGATATCTGTTCGCGCGATCAAATCGCCAACATAACACCTAGAACTACGAATTTAACTCCAAATCACATGACATTCCTAAGAACACTTTAAAATTACTATTTTCACAACCAGACGTTTGAATCATGTCAAATCGATTATGTTTTTCACCAAATTTCAGATATAAGGTATAAATATTATTTTGGATATGTATCGTGCTCCGGAACAAATATACGGGCCCGATACCAACAAGATCAAATATTAACCAAATTCTTAAAATCATTAGATTTTCAGTCTTTCAATATTTAACAAAAATTCATATCTCGATCTAGGGCCTCGGAATTCGATTCCGGGCATACGCCCAGGTCCCATATTTCATTACGGGCCCACCGGGATAGTCAAGACACGGGTCCAGGTCCGTTTACTCAAAATATTGACCAAAGTCAACTAGAACTAACTTTTAAGGCAAAAATTATTATTTTCATCAACTTTCAATGTAAAAGCTTTCCGAAAATACGCACGGACTGCGCACGCAAATCGATGAGGGTAAAATGGAAATTTTAAAGGTAAAGAACACGGAATCAAGTTCTAAAACACAAGATGACCTTTTGGGTCATCACAGGTGTTTAGTTGAAACTTCTTCTGCTTTCCATATCTACACGCATTTCTCTACTTCCAAAGTTCCAAACATATGACCATGGGAGCTATCTGAAGGATTTGTTTATGCACTCTATTTTTGGCGCTTGCCTCCCACCATCTCTTGAAGGTAGCAATTATAAGTTCTTGTTGGTGCTTGATTCCAAGTGTATTTCCTATGGAATTCCAAATGAAGTTGGCTGCATCACTATTGTTAAAAACATGTTGCACTGTCTCCACCTGCGCAGAAGAACAACAAGAACATCTAGAAATGATATTAGTGCAAAATCTGCCTATAACATCATCAAAAGGCAATCTATTTTTAAAAAGTCTCTAAGTGATAAAAGAAATTTTAAAGGTGATAGAGTTATGCCAGATTTTGTTTATAAAATCATTTTTTTTTTTTTGCTTTTTAAATCTAATAGATTGTCATGCTGAATTAGAAGAGAAATGTCCATCATTATAAATAATCCAAATAGGAAAGTCTTATTCATTCGGATCACCAAGATCCAATTGAACAATGATGTCAGTAAGATGACCAGGGAGAACTTCATTAAGCTTATCGGTATTCAATCCTCCATTATGCAAAAATTGTTTCATCTGTACTTTAGTAGACCTACCACCACCTTGTAAGAGATTGGCTAATGCACCTTTGCCGGTCCAGTTGTCCCACCAGAAGCTACCATTACCTTTTTGAACTTCCCATCTAATGTTATGCTCCGATTTGTCTCTGATCCTTAACATATTTCTCAATATATGAGAATCAGCTGGACTGAATCCTTTGTTCACCAGATGAGTTGTTTTCCAGTATTTATTCTTGAGAAAAGTGGCCCAAACGGAAGGCTGAGTTCTGAATCTCCACCACCTTTTGATGTTAAGTGTGTCAATGATGTCCTCCATTTTCCTCACATCAGCTCCTCCCTTATCTTTAGGGAGAAAAAGATTGTTCCATGAAGACCAATAATATTTATTTCTACCATCGTTGGAGCCCCAACAGAAATTAGCAAAGTGTTTCTCCATGAGCTTAGTAATTTCATTAGGAGGGTTCATAGCAGACAATATATAGGTGGGAAGAGATTGCATAACATGTTTGATCAAGATCATTCTCCCCCCAGGAGACATCATATTGGACTGCCAACCATTGAGCTTTTTGATAATGTTGGAGAGCATACCATCAAAGAGACTGCTTGTCTTTCTCCCATAATATATAGTGCATCCCAGATAAGTACATGGGAAAGACTTATCCATAAAACTAGTGGCATTTATAATTCTGTTGATTCTGTTAGCACAAGTGTGAGGAGCTGTGATAAAGAAACTCTTGTCATTATTAACTTTCTGCCCAGATGCCTTTTCATATCGTTCAACAACCTTCTTGATGAGCCTGATAGTAATATTATTACCTCCACAAAAAATAACAATATCATCTGCAAAAGCTAAATGGCTAATGATTGGCCCTCTGTGATCCATACTAAAAGAAGTAAAGCTAATAAAATCATTCAGCTCATTCAGAGATCTGGAAAGAACCTCAGCCCAAATAATAAACAAAGAAGGGGATAAAGGGTCCCCTTGTTTGAGGCTCTGTGTAGATGTAAAGAAACCAGTTCTTGCCCCATTGATAATGGTGGAGTACCAGACTCCCTATAGAAGCCCCCAGATAAGGTCATTCCAATTTTCATAAAAGCCAAACTTCCTCATTATTTCCATCAGGAAGGTCTGTGAAATTCTGTCATAGGCTTTTGCCATGTCAAGCTTTATAATAACATTGGCTCCTATGTTCTTCTTGTTCACACCTTGAGCAATATCTTGTTCTAGGAGGATGTTTTCAGTGATTAATATTCCTTTGACAAAGAACTCATATTCTCAGAGATGAGCTTCCCTAGAATAGGATTCAGGCTTCTAGATAGGATTTTGGAGATAATATTGGCCGTAAAGTTACTCAAACTAATAGGTCTCAAATCCGAGACACTACTAGGAGAGACCACTTTAGGAATAAGAGCAAGGCAGGTATGAGAAAAGAACTTAGTAAGTCTCCTACCATTGAAGATATATTGAATAAAATCTATAATGTCATCCTTAATGATATCCCAGCATGTATGAAAGAATTTCCTATTATAACTATCCGGCCCAGTTGTACTAGTAGGACTCATGTTGAATACAACATTTTTAATATCTTCAATAACAGGATTGGATGTAAGACTTTCATTGTCATCATCATTAATACACTGAGGGATACAATTGATGATATCTTTATCCTTGAAATGGTGTTTGATATTAAAGAACTACTGAAAATGGTGAACAACTTATTTTCCAATGTTAGCATCTCCTTCAATCCACTGATGTTTACCTTGAAAATAGTAATTACAATTACATTTGATTTTGTGGTTCTAAAAATACGTGATTTGTTTTAATACTAGTTGTTAGGAAATATATGTTAAGTGTGAGTTAGGAAAATGAGATAAGAGAAAGGACGGTGGTGATGCGCAAACCAAACCATTGTGAGATAGGGTCTCGAGCTAGCTGAAGCTGGGCCTCAAGGTCGAGCCAGTGCACTTATAAGGGGACGGTCGATGAAGAAATAACAGTATGGAGGACCTCGAAGATATCCCTTTATGATCAATAATGAACAATAAATGAAGAACAATTAATGAACACAATAAATGGAATCAATAAATCAATGGAACAATTGTAGAGTATGTTTAAGTTAGCGAGCAGAGAATGTTCTTGTTCTTCTAGTGAATATCATGTTGCCAAAAAATGATAAGGGTCCCCTTTATATATGGGGGGGGGGGGGAATCCCAACATGGTATATGTATAATTATTACAAATAAATATAGGTGGTACAACTATTTAATGGTCAGGTACGGACTTGTACTATTCTCGCAGGTGTTCAGCTTTAACCACGTGTTCTTGGGAGTATCTCGCCTTTCCACAACGGTCTTTGATTTTTATTCTGTCTCGAGATATATCGATCCCTCAATATTTTTCCTCGAGGAATGCACCTCGGGGTTTAACCTCGTATTCTGCTCTGATCCCATCGGGACCAGGCTCGGAATGTCGTGGAGACCTCAAAATCAGCCATTCCCGATTTTGACCGTATACAACTGACCTCTGTGGTCTTTATTTCTTTGAAGTTGCAGTCTTATCCTTATATCCTTAATTCGTTGTTCAACATTCACCTTTTTTCTAACAATATATCAACCTCGAAAACAGTAATTGTTCTTTCAAAGTGAACTTCTCTTGCTTCTTTTGCTTCTCCAAAAGTCTAGATAATTTCATAAATAAGTTTGTACTCATTAACATTGTGTCGCATAGAATGTAAAATTTTGTTAATATGACTCAAAACTTTATGTCGAATATCATTCGCGAGAAGATCTGGAAAAATCTTAACGTCTTCTGACATCGAATCTTCAAACTATTCCCATAAGTCTTTTGGATTAGTAGGACAACAATGTACCAACAATGTGGCAAATAGGCATGTTAGACTGTAAGGAATCTGATAGCTCACCTTCAATCAATCAAATTACTATTTGTTGCTCTCAAACGCACACGCAAGTATACGTGATCGAGAAGTAATATAGGATTGTAAGTCCAGATATCGTACCCACAGGGACTTATGAATAACTATTTACTAAATTAAAATAAGGCAATTAATCTATTCAAGTGAATCCAAATGTATGAATATTTAACTAAAATTAATCTAGAGTAACAAATTAAGAAATTAAAGAACCAAGTTGGCAAAATTTTAGATACGAATTCAATGAGTGGATATTCTAGAGCTATGGGTTAGCTAACAATCCCTTTGAGTTTTTCATTTAAATCGTCTAGTTAATTTATCTGGTTTATTGGTTGACAGTGTTAATATTGCTCGTAGCCTTCTCCCGAAGTACTACTCGCCTATTCAAGCTAATTCTAACGCCTATTTCCTGTGAAATTAGAATTACCAAGAACACATTAACAATTCCTGTATAGTAACCAAGTAAGGCGATTAGGTATATTCCTATCCTAACCGCAAATCTGCACCCCTCAGAGTTATGATCTTGCTCTAATCAATCTTATATGCAATCTAGAATTTCCTCTCCCGAGTTCAATCCTAGATTCGTAGATAGTATTCAATTGGTGATAAGCAATTAAATAATTAAGTGCAAGATTGAATAAATAAACCAATATGATAAAATAATAAGAACAATTCAAGCTTCAAACTACAACGTTCATCTAGCACCCAAAACTCGAGAACTAATAAACTATGAGATTAAAATAAGAGAAGATAAAGAAAAACTAGGTAGAAGCCTCCTCCAAGCGTGATTTATGTTCCCCCACGTGATATCTCCTTCAAAATATGTTAGCTCTCCTCCAAAATAGGTTTAGAACTCTTTTTATACGAGTTGGAGGGGTCTTGGGCCGAAATAACCTTGTCCCGAATGAAGAAGGAAAAATCTCGTACCTAGCGTCCAGGCCAACACCAAGCACTGGTCCTAGCGCTGAAAGCAGTGAGATTTTCACGTTCAAATCTTCAATCTTGAGCTTCTAGGTACGTTTGTTTCTTTTCCCTTCCTTAAACTTTGAATTACATTTGTTTGTCTTGCACTTGGGGGACAAAACCCAAAGGGTGTCCCCTTTTTTTGTATTAATTTTCTTTCTTTTTCTTTCGCGTTATATTCAATTTTGCTCCAACTATTTTCATCTTCACTCCGATTTATTCCTACACAGTTAAAATATAATATTAAGCACAATATAATATAATTAATACTCAAAAGATGATTAAAAAGTGCTATAAGTTGAGGCAGTAATGGTTAAATATATGTATTTTTGGCCGAACATCAACATCCCACACATAGACTCTTGCTCGTCGTCGAGTAAGCATTAAAACCACTCTCAATAAATCAAGCCTAGAAACACCACCACTTCGGTTGATACTAATAATTACGCCCTATAGCAGCTCAAACCATCAGATATATACTTCCTAATCATCGTGCAAGATATACAAGTTACAAACAAATAGCAAACTTCTAACCTCCTAACCTCATAGATGGATTCTGGCTTATCAAATTTTAGTTCGCTCACCTACTCTGTCAAATAAATCTAATAACATCACCTATCTATCATGAAATCAATGCCCTCACAAGAATAAATAGTTCATACACTCAAATCAAAGAATGAATATAATTTAAGGACTTAGCATCAAAGAACAACTCTCGCACTCACAAATGAATTCACATTTATACAAAGAATCATAGTCTTTCCCATTATGTACATCTCTACTAATTAAGTATGCTTGAATAGAATTAAATAGGACTTTAACAGGTTGTAATATTGGCTAAGGGACGGGTAGTAGAATTATATAATAGTGACTTACACTTCTCTAAGCACTTTGCTCTTTTAGACTTGACCACCCATTATTTTCATCTATTAATTTTATTTTTCATCCCTCTCTTCTTCTATTATTTCACAAGTATTCCCCACATATAAAGAACGTTTCATTTTTTTTCAAAGCAAATTTTTTCTATTCTCTTTTTTTCATATCACATTATTTTCAAGAGGGCATTTTCATCACTTTTCAGCTATCGTTGGTCACCATTTTTTTCACTTAATCAACCATTTTTTCAAATTTATCAATTAATATCAATGTCTAAGCAACAGTTCTCAAGGAAGAAGGGTGCGAAAACTAGGAATTCAACAAAAGAATAAAGGTAAAAATACGGCTTCCAAACAAAAGGCTACATGCTCAAAGGGCTAACTAGTGGTACAATATTTGAAAAGGCTAAAATTCACAAGACATATCAAAGAAAACCTATTAACATCTTCTAAACAGAGCAACACTTTTATTTCGCTTCAATAACATGCACGGCAAGTTCTAGACTAAGATGCAAAACATGGAATATATGTAAGAAATCCTCACCACATATGGCACAAGTATCAATCACGATGGAGCAATTCTACTCTAAGACAGACAATATCATAGCGAAAGATAAAATAAGAATAAACTATAGACAGAGTCATGACCCTGAGCTTAGGTGTCAGAAAGTCTGCTATTACTCAAGCACTCAGAGGAAAGTATACTCAAGCTCAGACCTAAATATGCTAGTATCAAACAAGTTACAAAGCTTTTTCTTCTCCCTCTTTTTCTACTCCTAAAAAGAATCTATCCTAAAAATAAAAAAAATTACCCGGTTCAAGCTACATCCCTTGGCAAAGAACTGATGCAAAAAGAAAAACCAAGGGGATTACCTAACTAAAACTAACTAGAACAAAACGAAAATATTTTTGGATTTTTTTAATTATTAAACCTTAATCCCTAAAGAAAGCTATTCACAAAATCCATCATCAGGAAAAGTCCCAATTTTTTGAATTTATTTTCTTTATTTTTCGTTTTTTTATATATTTTTTTTAAAAAAATAGAAAAACTACTACATTAATAGCATGTTTGGCCAAGCTTTTTTTTGGGCCAAAAGTTCTTTTTTGGCCAAAAATTGAGGTGTTTGGCCAAGCTTTTGGAAGGAAAAAAAGTGCTTTTGAGGAGAAGCAGAAGCAGTTTGGAGAAGCAGAAAAAAGTAGCTTCTCTCCAAAAGCACTTTTCTGAGAAGCACTTTTGAGAAAAATATACTTAGAAGAAGTTTTCAAAAGCATGGCCAAACACTAATTACTGCTTAAAAGTGTTTTTCAAATTAATTAGCCAAACACAAACTACTTCTCACCAAAAGCACTTTTTTAAAAAGTACTTCTGAGAAAAGCACTTCTCAAAATAAGTTGATTTTAGAAGCTTGGACAAACAGACTATAAGAAAAGATATTACAACTAAGTTAGGATAACACAGAAAATTACCCAGACAGTCTCCTCACCCCCCACTTAAAATTATGCAATGTCCTCAATGCACACTTTAAATAACAAGAAGGTAAAAGATACTCCCTGGTAGGCCAAAAGCCGAAGAATTAGCGGCTCACGGGATACTAAGACTTCTCCCAGGTATGATTCTTTGTGCGGGTACCTCACACTTAGTTTCAACCACGTGCTCGCTTTTGCAATCACCTATTGGCTTTAACTCCATGATCCTACTCCTGCAAAATACAAAAATAATACTACAAAGATAACACAATAAAAAACAAAAAGAAAAAGAAAAAAATTGAATTGGGTTGCCTCCAAACAAGCGCTTGATTTAACGCCGCGGCACGACGCCATTACTTTCACCACTTTTCCTTACACTTTGAAGATATGAATTGTGCCCCAAATTTTGCATCAATTTTTTTGTCAGGTTCATGGGTCGGTGGTGTGATAATAAAGGAACCAAGCAATAGGTATCGCATCTTGCACTTCTTGGCCTTTAAGTGAGGGATGTCGTTTTGTCTATTTCAGAATATAAGGGTATTGTTCTTCATCTATACATCTCTCTAAAGGCTCGATCTCCATGTCTCCATCCAAACATAATGTAGAAAAATGATTAGAATGAGGACCAACACGCCCCAACTCCAAAACTGTATTATTTTTTACATCATCAATAATATATACTTCCTCAACCTCAGCATCATCCACAAGAACATGGTCTAATAATTGGTATTCTCGTTTTAGCTCCTCAATTTGGCCTAGAAGATCTTTTTCAGCTTCACACAACTCATCACTAAATTATTGGGTGTTACATGAAACAACCTTTGCACTCAATTGAGCCTCCAAGTCGCGAATAGAACTGCCAAATTGGTCGATCTCTTGTCCCAATTCAACTCTTCCTTCAATAAAGTGTTGTATCTCATTTGTAATTTTCTCACGACAACCTCCATATTCCTCTAATAATTTCATGTGCATATCAAGAATGTGAACATTATGTTCGACATCATCCAATTTGTTCCTCCTGCCAAACTCACAAGGATTATTAGAATCAACTTAAGAAGGGATTGGGGTAGGATAACAACACTTAGGACAATTATTCCAATAACACCTACAAATAGTACATGATTGAGATGGTGCACATAACTCGGTATTTGGAATATGTTTACAATATTGCACCCAAGTGGGATCCTTTACAATATGGACAAGGACCACAAAAACAAGAAAACTTATTATCCCACCACTTTTCATTCAAAATTATAATACTAACTACACTTAACTAAAATTAAAAACTTAAATAGATAAAAAGTAAAAATCTAATCTAGTAAAATAGTTAATTTCTAAGTCCTCGGCAACGGCGCCAAAAACTTTTTGCTCCCAAACGCACACGCAAGTATACATGGTCGACAAGTAATATATCATTGTAAGTCCAGATATCGTACCCACAGGGACTTGTGATTAATTATTTACTAAATTAAAATAAGCCAATTAATCTATTCAAGTGAATCCTAACGTATGAATATTTAACTAAAATTAATCTAGAATAACAAATTAAGAAACTAAAGAAACAAGTTGGCAAAATTTAAGAGACGAATTCAATGAGAGTGAATATTCTATAGCTATGGGTTAGCTAACAATACGGTTGAGTTTTCCACTTAAATCGTCTAATTAATTTATATGGTTTATTGGTTGACAAGGTTAATATTGCTCGTAGCCTTCTTATGATGACCCAAGGGGTCATTTTATAAATATAGACTCCGCCCCATGCTTAATTGTCATAAAAAGGTTAATTTTAAATACCTCGATTTGTGTGCCCCATGCTTAATTGTCATAAACCGGGCGTGAAACCGGAAAGCTTTTATGTTAAAATATGAGAAATAGTAATTACTAGAGTTAAAATTTGATTATAGTTGACTTTGGTCAACATTTTGAGTAAACGGAACCGGATCTGTATTCCGATGATCCCGAGGGATCCGCAGTAAAATATGGGACTTGGGCGTATGCCCGGAAATGAATTCCGATGTCCCGAGCCTTAGAAAACAATTTTTGAAGAAAATTGTTCTGCTGGTTAATTCAAGAAATAAATAAAGGGAATAAAATATGAAATATATGATGTCGGGCCCGTATTTTAGTTTCGGAGCCCGGAACAAGTTTTTTTATGTTATTTATGTCCTATCTGTGAAATTTCATGAGAATCGGAGTTGATTTTTGATGTAATTCGGACATCCGGATAAAAAAGTTAGACATTTGAGTGTTCTTGAGAAAATCTTGAGTTTTGAGGCCAAATATGTAGATTTTGATGTTAGTTTGATGATTTTATTTCGCAAACAAGTGTGTATAATGTTTTAGATGTGTGTGCATGTTTGGTTTGGAGCCACGAGGGCTCGGGTGAGTTTCCGGTAGGCTACGGAGTGTCTAGACTTAGAAAAAAATCCCAACAGCTGAACATCTGGTGTAGAGGTCTCTGATCTCGCAAATGCGAGGTCGGGCTTCGCAAATGCGAAGCCAATGACAAGTCTCTCATATCGCAAATGTAAGGTCCCTTGGTCGCAAATGCGAAGGACCTTTTTCGCAGATGCGAGGTCCTCTTCGCATTTACGATATATGCCTGGAAAGCCCAGGGTTCGCTAATGCGAACCCCAGCTCACAAATGCGAGACCCGCATCCTGTTATATCAGCTTTTTGACGGGATTTTCCCTTCATTTCCAATTTTCTAAAACCTTAAACCTCCATAGGCAATTTTCCAAAGATCCAAACTTCTTCAAATCATTGGTAAGTGATCTCTAACTAGTTTCTTTCAATTTCTAACAACTTTTAATAATGATTTCAACCAAAAATCTAAAGTTTCCATGGTAAACAATTTAGTTTTTGGGTAGAACTTAGGAATTTCAATTTTTTGGGAATTGGACCTTGAATTGAGGTCGGATTCCAATACCAATTGTATATTCTTTCTCGGGGAAGATTGGGTAAACGGATTTTGGTCCGAACCTCGAGTTTAGATCAAGCGGGTCCGGGGTCGATTTTTTAAATTGAATGGGAAAACTTAGGGAAACCATTACTTTTCAATAAAGATGATTCCTTTAGGCTATGATTGATAACATTGAACAAATTGTGATTAGATTTGAGCGTATTAGAAGCAAATTCTAAAGGAAAGGCAGTGCTAGAGCAATGAATTGCTTGCGAGACTGAGGTAAGTGTTTGGTCTAACTTTGACTTGAGGAATAGGAGTCCCCACTTATTTGCTATGTGAAATGAATGGGTGTGGTGTATAGGTGAGGTGACGGGTATCTATGCACCACCCAATTTGCATGTTAAGCATGATCCATTTCCCATTCCCAACTTAATTGATTCTTGTCTTAATTGTTCTATGACAATTTGGCTTTGTTACTTTGTTGTTAAATATTGGGGTGGTTGTTTTGTAAAGAGTATTGGTTGTTTATTTGGTTCCCTTAAGGTACAAACGATTGAGCAGTTTGGCGTTGTTTTTACGAAGCATATACATATATATTGATGTTCCTGTTGGTTTCATTGTTGATAATATTGAGGAAGTGATGAGGAATGCAGTTTAACAGTTTTATGATTGTTGAGGTTTACGTGATTGTTTGTTCTCAATTGATTGTTGCCAACTGTTCTGGCGAGTATATTAAAAGTGTTGGTTGTTCTTTTGATTTTATCATGGTACATAAAGACTGAGATGGGTTGACAACGTCACGATGTTTACATATATTCTGGTTGGTTTTATTGTGAAATGATATTAGTTAAAGCTTACGAGCTATACGATTTTCGGCTTGAAATTATGGAAATATAAATATTGTGAAAGGCATGGCCTGAATTGTGAAAGCTTCATGAATTAATATAAGGTTATGATATGTCTGGTGGGAGCGGTTTGCACGCCGCAACAAAGGTGTGATAAGGGTAGACATGTGGGATCGGATTGCACGCCGCAACAGGAGTGATAGGGGTGATATATGTAGGGAGGAGGAATAAGGGTGGACAGGCGGGAGCGGGTTGCACGCCGCAACAAAGGTGTGATAAGGGAGGACACTTATGATTTACTGGATTTTACTACAAAAAATTGTTTTTACTGGATTTCAAAAGATGTTTTACTTGTTTTTTTTTGAAACTCAAGGATTTGAGACTTACAGATTTGGAAAAGTTTAAATGTTTATTTTACTATCTTTTTCATATTTTAGCAATACTTTCATTCAAAGTTAAAGTTTGACAAACTTGGAAATTATTTAGAATTGGTTATAGCTGGGGCCTGAATGAGGCGGTTGAGTTATTTTATTATTGTTGCAGTATTTGAATTTGTTTGTTTAGATTTCCTACTTGCTTTATATATTATTGTTGTCACAGTTTTATTGTTAAAGCCCCGCCATAGCTTCGTCACTAATTCGTCGAGGTTAGGCTTGGCACTTACTCAGTACATGGGGTCGGTTGTACTGATACTACACTCCGTACACTTTTGCACAGATTTAGGTACTAGTCATCAGTAGAGGATACCAGAGAGACCACCTATTCAGTTGGAGAAACGAGGTACATCTGCCGGCATTCGCAGATTCCGAGAGTCTTCTCATATTTTACATATACTATTTTATTACATTCATGACAGTGACACTATTTCTTTCAGCCATTATTTGTAGTATTCTTTAGTAGTTCGTGGATTTGTGACACCAGACTCTGGGGTAGGCTTAGAGTTATTTATACTTTTAGTTCGTGGTTCGTTCAATTTAATTGTTTAATATTTTATATTCGGAGTGCTTCATCGAAAAAAGTTTAAATTGAGTTGCTTTAATTTTATTTATTCTTGCATAAGTAAATAAACAAAGGAGAATTAGTCCAGCAAATTCTAACATTGGCTTGCCTAGAAAGTGTAGTGTTAGGCGCCATCACAATCCCTAAGGTTGGTGTGAAAACCCAAAAGGTCATCCTAAGTAATTCTAGCTAAATCTGTGTTTTGAGGCCCCGACAGCCTCTGCTAATCTCACCTCGATATGCATGCGAAGCCCGGGCATGTAGCCGGGAAGCTTCTATGTGAAAATTTGATAAAAATAGAACTTTGAATTGAATAATTGAATAAAGTTAACTTTGGTCAACATTTTTGGTAAATGGACCCGGACCCGTGATGTGACGGTCTCGGAGGGCCTGTAGGAAACTATGGGACTTGGGCGTATGCCCGGAAGCGAATTCCGAGGTCCCAAGCCCGAGAAATGGATTTTTAAAGAAAATTATTTTTTGAAAATAATAAAGGATTTTGAAAATGAATTATTATGTGAAAACCGTGTTAACGGGCCCGTATTATAGTTTCGAAGCCCGGAACAGGTTTATTATATGTTATGTGACTTATCTGTGAAATTTGGTGTAAAACGGACTTGAAATGATGTGAATCGGATTAAAATCGGATAAGTTAAGCTTTATGAAGTTTTAAGAAATTTCTATGAGTTTTGAGGTTTAATCTGTTGATTCTGATGATATTTCGATGATTTAAAAGCTTGAATAAGTCCGTAGGATGTATTGGGAGACGTGTGTGTTTTTGGTTTTGAGACCCGAGGGCTTGGGTGAGTTTCGGGTAGCTAACGGGGTGTGAAAACATGAAAAATCTGGTGTTTAATTGCAGCTTCTGGTGTCTGGTAGCTTAGTCTATGCGATCGCATAGGTGGAGCTGCGATCGCATTGAGTTGAGAGTGGGGGAGGGCATGTTGCGATCGCATGGATGGGTCCGCGATCGCAGTGTAGGGAGTCCGGACGTTTTGCGATCGCATTCCTTCTTCACGATCGCATAGGCTTAGGTGAAGGGGCAATTGGGTTGCACTATGCGATCGCATCTCGTCTTCCGCGATCGCATAGTGTGTCAGTGGAGTCAGGTGGGGGCTAGGTAGTATCTCTCTGCGATCACGTAGTTTTGTCTGTGATTGCAGTCGCCTAGCCCGCTCCCTTCCGCGATCGCACCCCCTTGTTCTCCGATCGCATAGTAGCAAAACTTCAAGCTCTGCGATCGCAGCCCCTCTTCCGCGATCGCGGAGA